>JARHVA010005272.1:1255000-1257038 GCA_037957365.1 Torreya grandis | reverse complement strand
AAAGACATTAAAAAATACTTCATACCCATTTGTAAAGTCATTCAAGATTGGAATAGAAAAAATTAAAATAGATAAACCCTTCGAATAAGACCTATGAACCCAACCATCAGTGGCCCTTACCACCCCAACCATAAGCTAGATGGTGGTTCTAGTATATAAGGTCAAGGAGGAGGTTTTAATCAATTTATATTCCAAACCAATGGGCATCATAAAATAATAACATAACACCAATAAAGGATACCATCACCATTCTGACTCAAGAAAGAAATAACCAACCATTATTGATATAAATCAGAAGAATGAATAACTATATGAAGGTTATCAAATGATATAGTAATGGATTAAAAATTAAGTACATTATATATATTTTAAGATAATTAACTTGGATCCTCTCCAATCATGCAATTAGCCTAGGTTATTTTGGCTAGAAATTTACACCCTAGGCATACAAGCATACCAACTAATGATTTGTTATTCAAGTCTGGTTTAGGAAAATTTATTCAATAGGGTACACTGCATTTAATAAAATAAAAAAGCACAAGATGAACTTAAACATTATACACCACCGATTCAAGACACAAAAAAATAAAATCAACCAAGCATGATAATTAGGAAACTTAGCCATAGAACATTCATGATGAAATAATCCAAGGATTTAATTGATCATCTAAGAAAATAGTTGAATATAATTATATAATTGATTCAATAATTAAACCAAATAATATAAAACACTCAGGAAATGCATTCATCTTAATCACCAATAATGGCAACAAATTACATAAATGGAAACCATTAAATATCCTGTCAAACATTCAAAATAATAAAATGATTTACAATCCCATGACCTATATAGGATATTTGGGGGATTATTATGAGGTCTCATGACCTCATATGATCCCCAAATATCAAAATCAGGTTAATATGCATTAATGAGACATGAAGTCATTTAAATGGATTTTAATGAAAATGAAAATCCTAATAAAATAAGGACAATTCCAGTTGAGAATTTCTCTACTTCTCAAAGTTTATCAATACATGAGCATATAGCACACTTATAAAAGCCACATTAAATGTAACCATTTGAATTTACACATATAAGTTCCAATCAAAGCCACACATAGGTCATTTTTAGCAAATTGACTTATACAAAAAACCTCAATAATCAATTTTTAAGGAGGAATAAGTCAATCTAATTTTGCCTAGGTCACCATGAATTCAAATTAAATCAAATGGATGAGGATTTATAAACATTTAATGCATATTCATATCGCTAAAAATCATGCCATTTAATACTTAAGCATGGTCAAGCCAAGTAAAACTCAGGCATAAATAATAGGTCCTAAGATCCATTATTCCCCAAATAGGCTCAACTCTTATAATGAATTAAAACCCAAACAAAAAATTCATGTGGAAGAATAAATGGATAAATCAACCTCTTTATTGTGCCCATATTCTTGAATAGGAAACCCAATCAAATTAATTAAAAACATTAAAAAATGCAAATGATAACTCTACCCTATGAATAAATATTTCACTAGGTTAATGTAATTTGAATCTAAGAATTATAATGACAAATTTTTTTAAAGACTTAAATGTAACCCCAAGTTGATTTACCATAATGGAAGAATAAATAAAATATAATAACAATAATATTCTACCCCTAAAGTGGAATAAAGACCAAATTCAAATAATCAAAATTGGGTAATTATATATAATAATAACTGTTCAAACTTTACCTTAAGGCTAAAAATACCCTTGGTCAAATTAAATAAAATATGAAACCATCATTGACAACCAAAACTAGATCTTTAACTTGGAGACCCAAATAGATTTCTTGTTTACTTTTGAAAAACTTAATAATGATTCATGAGATTTACTAATACCCCAACCAAAAATCCCTAAAACATGGTAGTGATCCACAAGGTTATACATAGTCCACAAAGAATGAAAATAACATGAAATATAACCATTTCAACCTATAAGACATTCAAAAAAATAAAGGGTTAAACATTACCCATAACCACTCACCTTATCTAAA
>JARHVA010005272.1:1232500-1252500 GCA_037957365.1 Torreya grandis | reverse complement strand
AGCATAAGCAAAGGTGAGTCAAGTGGAGCTAGGGTGGTGAGGTGTGTGTGGGAGAGAGAAAAGGGGAAATCTGAGCGAATAAAATACACATCGATCAATACATAGGGACTAAAAACTAACACAACAAGACACCAAATCAGAATTGACATGTTGATGAAATATTCTACACCATATAATACATAGTTGTGACACCTAAAATTTCCCATATGGTAGGGTTAGAGAGACATGCATCAAGATTCTAATCTATGCTATAATCAAACTTGCCAAATATTTACAGCTTCACACCATCATAAATAAGCCTACATGGACATAAGCCATGCTTAACACCATGCCATGAAGGACCCTTGCTACATGGGAAAAAACTAACATAATGGAAGAAATTTTTTACAACGGAAGATGCATGGAGTGCGGTGGATAATTTCATGTTGACTACACATTGATCAAGAAGTACACAATGGTATGGAGATCCCTATAGTGGAAAAGAAGAGAGGGAATTTATATAATGTGGAAGGTAAGATGCACTTTGCACCAACACAAGGTGCAAAGTGTTTCATCATCCCTATATTTCATAGAATGTGAAGAGAGAGGTAAGATGGAAGAAATGAGACTGTGAGGTCCATTTTGCACCAAACCATGTGCAAAACATTAGGTCATTTCTAGATTCTACAAGTCTATGTGAATGAGTGGGAGAAATAAAAAAGGAGACCATGAACTTGGAAAGAAATTCATTAAAAAAATAAACTTAAAACATGTGCTAAGTGATAGTCCTACAAGCTATATAGCATAAAGAGCATAGTCTTGAGAATGGCAAAAATGTGAAATAACATTATTATCTCTAAGTTTTATTCCTCACATTATCTCAATAGGATTATTGAGAATGTTTATTTCCCTATATTATTGACAATGTTACAAATCGTTAACCTACAGGGTTATATAGACTTTTACCTAAGATTGTGGAACTTCTGAATAATCAAATATTTTTATTCCTTGACGGACTCAAACATGGCATCCTCCAATAGATTTATGATGTCAAATGATATGAATAAAATAGATATGATATATATTGTAAAAGAAGTACAATATTGATGAATTTAGATCAGAAAAGAGTTGCAATCTTACTCATCCAATAATGAAAGCTTGTTTTGGCATCTAATGTAGTTTCACAGTTACTGATGTTTGGGAATGATAAGACACACATATATTGGTATGCACTATTTTAGATAGATATTAATGTTGGGAATGATTTTCATGGCCTTTGAGTATAGATTTATGTAGAATACAAGCCTAGATTATTTCTCCATTTCTTTCATACTAATCAACATTACTCTCTTGACAAGGCTTAAAAAATTTGTGTCAGAAGAGGCATTATAAAAGAGTAAGTTTTTATAATTAGAAGGATGGAAAATTGAAGGAAATCCATAGAACTTATTATGAATGAGTTGTAAGATATGGAGCATGCTATATATTTTGTGACAATACAACAAGAGATGATCACTATGTCTGATAGGCTGTATAATAAGTTTGTTCATCTTTGAACAACTAAGAGCATATCTTACAAGACAAGTTCAACTTTCTCAAAAGGTAATAAAAGAGAAATAATTTCTTATTCTAGTTTTAATGGAAAAAAGATTATTTGAGAGTGTCTAATCTCATTATTCCCAATGTATAGATGGATTGGTGTTTTGAAGAGAGTAAAGGCCATATAGAGAAGAGATGAGTTTTTGGAAACGTTTTGTACAAGGTACCCTGCTCAACCAAGTAACTATAAATGGAGTCAAATTTGAAATATCCAAAAAAATTACAAGTTTAAAAAATGTCATATGAGACTCCCAAACTCCTTGGGAAATCTTAATAGGAAAATCACCGTGTAAAATGCAAGTCTCCAAAATGTAGCATGCAAATTATAGTCAACTTTCCCAGTCTTGCTAGTCAAGGCACATGATAAAAATCAACTCGAGAGGAGCTTTAGGGAGATGTTGAGGAAAAATGGAATTCTATAATTTTTCACTTGTGAAAATTTAAAATTATATCTATACAAATTATAACTATCAAATTACAACTATGCAAATTAAACTTGTGCAAATTACAATGTGAAGTTTAGAAATTGTAAATTTGCAAAAGTGGCCAGAATTTCCTCTGAAGGGTAAAAAGTGAAAATAATGAATTTATGCATTAAAAATGGAAATATTAAGGAAACCCTTTAGGTTCTAAATGCAAAAAGTAGATGTGAAAATTGCAAAGTATGGAAAAAAAATTTCAAAAAGGTAAAAGTAAAAAAAGGCAACTATGGAGAAAATAATTTAGAGCCAAAAAGTAAAAGTTGAAAATGAACTAAGTTTTTTGAATTTTTCATTTGCCTTACTTTTTTATATTCCTCCATGGAAGTATATTATAGGTTTGCAAGTCCAACGTGGGCCACTCTAGATAATATCATTAGAAGAGCAGGTTGTTTTATGGTATGAATAAAGGGAAGGGAATATGTCTAGGAGTTCTAGTTGTGCAAGCAATTTTTCCAGAGAATATTTAGGAAATTACACATAAAAAATGGTTTATTTGGCCTCCACCATGAATATTCTCTTTGTAGCTCATTTGAATGCATCCCCATCCAATAAATCAAAGGATTTAATTTGAATCTTCATCATTTCTTGTAAAGGTTGTTGCAACAATAATTTTCCTTGAAAATACATGAATATTCCAAGTGTGGTATATGGCATATTCTAGATGGGATAATCTTGGTGAAACTTGGAGAGATGTTTTTTACTTTTTGAAAAGTGCAACCCTCATTCCTAGATTTGAGAAAAAGGGTAAAAAATTATAAATAGAGGGTTTGTCCTGTACTCTTTGGTGGTTTTTGGTCTTTGTTTTACCTATGTATAGGATATTCCAATTTTTGTTATCATGGTTGTGCATCTATTTTGTCTCTATAGCTAATGTGGTTCTAGTTGTATAGCTATTAGGAAGCTTTGTAAGCATCTCTATGTCTCCCCTGTCTAACATGGAGCAAATCCACCATGCTTGTCCCTATGGTGGCATTTTGAAACATTGGTGTCTGTAATATTTTTTTTCAAGTTAATGTAAAATACTTGTATTTATTCATTGTATCATGTTAATGAAATATGGTTAGATGTTTTACATGATATGTTGATTGGGTATCTAGCTTTGTGCTTATTTATGGTTGTCATCTTGGGCCTAAATCTAGGATATAAACTCATTTCATCATAGATAATTGGAAATATTTTGTTGAATACATTATTAGAGCACCATAGGTTCATGGAATTAGTAGGATAAAGTATTTTAGATTCTAGTTTCAATGTATGATTCTAGGGTTTTAGGGATCATTTGGGAATTTGCATTATGTTGGCACCAATGGATGCAAATTTCTATTTTTATTTTCCATGGATTGCATTTAAATTTTCCTACATATTTTCAATAAGTGATTTTATTTATAATAAAAAAACCTAATATTTGAATACCACCAACACACAAATCCTTTTTATTACTACCAGCTTGTTTTACCCTGTCTTACCCTATAAATAACACACCCTTTGTATATTATAAGTGTTATTTGCCTATAAATGTATAAAATATTTCATACTTAACATGTGTCTACATCTTGTGCTTAAAACACCAAGCACTTCAGTCTTCCTTTCAACATTTTTTTGTTGACAATTTCTTTAGAATGAATGTTACATACACATCCCCATCTATCTTCAGTAGCTTGTATGTGACCTAGAACATTTGTTCAATCTATATGACAAACCTTCCTGGGTGTATTTAATGAGTTCATTTGATCCATGATCAAATTTATTATTATTATTTATTCCAATAATCCCCATGGAGGTTTAATTATAAAATCTCTCCATGTGAATAAGCTACCTCGTAGGTCATATCACCTTAGTCTAGTCAAAGCCAAATGTAGTAGGGCGCTGACCATACCCTTTGTCAATGCCTCATAGTCATTATATATATCCAATCCAATCTAGATTTAAAACCATCCACCATATACAATAACATAATAGTGGGTTTTTCATCTTTGTTTGTCATTTTATTCAATTGTGTAAGGTCAAGTGTAAGAGGTGTACAACTAGGAACCAACAATGTCAAAGTGATAAATAACATAAGATCACAAAGACGAATAACATCATTATCCAAAGGCATTAAAATGATCAAGAATACCAAGTTACCTAGTAGAACTCATCTGACTACTTAAAACCACTTTGTTACCCAAAAATATGATGTCATAGTCCAACCTAGCTTATAATCTATAATTACAACCATCAAATAAATCCATCAACAATATCTAATCTAAAAATTGATAAAATGATAAATCATTAATGAACTATAATCAAGTATTAAGTACAAAAAATAAGCTTAACATCATCAATTATATAAATATAACATGATAAATACATCATTGTAATCAATATGATAACATTGATGTCTAACAATATGATCTAGCTAAATAGGGAAGTGCCACAAATAGATAAACATATGATATATCAATAATTAATTAGTCATGTCAAGGTATGTAAGGGTAGAGTTGTAACATCCTCCCCCTTTTAGACAGGAGTTGTCTTGGTGATTGTATCAACAACTGAGGACCTGGTTATCCATATGAACTCAATCACTCTCTTAACAAAGGTCCACTACTCAATCATAATATTCATCATGAAAACCATCATTTTACATAATAGTAAGAAAGAGAATGTAATACTCCATCTAGGTAAAATATATATGTTATCCCCATAACAAATCATAGTTACAATCATGTATTTCCTTAATCCAAGCCATAAGAAAATTCTTATTGACTCACATATCACTTTAAAAAACTATAAGAATAATAGGGAGATAACATAATTCATTACAACATTAATTACTCATATAAAAATCTCAACTAGATATAAAATCCATGTTTATAATGCACATGTAATTTATTAATAGTCAAAAATAGATCATTATAGCCTTCACAAAGGTCTAATAACTCTAATTTGGTTCTTATTTGGCATATACACCAATGGTGTACCACCATTTTAACATATATTTAATATAAATATTAAAATTTAGCCACCTATATACGTGTGACATTCTAAATTTCAAGGCAAATATACATTACTGACCATGGAAATACATACTACATGTCTCAAAAAATGCCAACAAAATCTTCCATTTCCTTCCAAGCACACTTCTTTCAACTGAAAGGTTTTGAAAGATAGGCATCTTTATTTAATTAATACTATATAGATCAAAATATTTCTAGAGAAGCAAACACTAACTAGACATCCTTCTTTCTAAGAGGAGAACATATGATATAAAATTTACAACTTTTATGGCTATATCTACAAATTATGCAATACCATTAGGATTTAACTATATATCTGAACCTAAAATAGTGTCTTTATCAACACACATTATGACTTATTCATAATTTGTTAAACATTCATCATAAAATGCTACCTTACGATAGTAATTCATTTTAAATGGTTTGTTCTTAATCAAACAAATACCATTCAAGAGGTAGTGTAACATTCCACACTATCCACAACAAGAAACAAGAGAAGCCAACCCAGACCTCTACTTACTACCCAAAGGTTTACCACATGCTCTCCAAATACTTTGTGATCTCACACAATGGCTATAGGAATCACAGTTTCACCATCTTATTGCACTTGCTTCATGGTAGAAAATAGAAATAAAAAGAAAGTGGGGTACACAAGAATAAAAAATCCACCTAATTAGGACTTATAATGGTCATTATAAACATAAAACCAATGTGATTTTTAGTCATGCATAAAAAAATATAGAAATAAATTCATACCAAAATATATGTACATTATGTATAGCAAGGAAATACCTCAATCAAATCATTATTACATGTACATGATAATGCATGCAAGCATTTCAACAAGTACCTCCTTGTTGCTTTATATAAATGTCCACAATTTAAGACCAGTTGTTGCTTCAAAAGTCTTCATCAATAAAATTCCACACAAGTTGTTTAACAACAACCTGTACAAATGGATAAAAGAACACTAAACCATAATCTGAACATTATGCATGATGGCCCCATGGCCAATATGTGGCTCTCATAGTGCACACTCTTAGTTAATCAAGTAGTCACCTCAATAAAATAGGAAGAGTATATTTTTAGCCTATGAGATACTCCACTCCTTAGCTCGTACATAGTCTAAACCATTATGAAAATAGTTTTTATATACCCTCAACCTCGTACTTGCATTGATGTTCATAGATATAATACCGATGTAGGGATAAAAATTATAATACAATACTATAACTTGACATCCTAAACAAGAGATTTCGCTACCAAAGAGGGATTTATAAAACACAAGTACATAGATTAATATATTATAGGTTAATCAACATAAGATTACACACATAGCATAACTAGAACACTAGGACAACCAATAAGATATTATATAAAGTTCACACATTTCACATGGTTAATCACTTTCACACCTCACAAGCCATAGACATTATAAATATAATAATGCACATCAATGCAGGATAAACATAAGATAAATATGCACTTAGCTATAGGTAACTATGCCAAGGTATTTTTATACATCAAAATAGTCAAACACATAGGTTTTTGAAGCATAAGGGTCCATAAATATACATCAATCCACCTAATGTGTAGATTCCATAGAAAAAATATAAAAACCCATTAATGGTATCACATAATCAATCCCCAAAACTCTCAAATTATAAATGCAATTCAGTCACACTCACCCGATCAAGCCCTTCAAGATTGAGCTACATCCTTGGACCTCCCAAGATATCATACCTTAGCATCATTAGATTGTTTACCTATACAATCAATTAATAGACATCCATGCATTATCATAACATTCTAATAATAAGCTTATATCATGATTCAACTGATTAAACTAATCCAATCATTTCAAATGTCAAATGGTGATGCTTGTTTATAATACAACATCAATTTGGGAAAGGGTGAGCTTAGACAAGGCTTAAGGAGAGTATAATATCATTGCAATGGAAATTAAAATTTCCCACAATCAACAAGATTAATCATAAACTTGCAATAGACATCCTCATAGATGTAAGACATATCCAATGTCTCAATATACATCCCCATAGGTGTTAAGATGAAGTTAAGTCTGAATAGGCATCCTCAAAGATGTATACTCTAGCTAGGATTAATAAACATACACATGGAATAAAGCATATCCATGAATAAAACATACGTCATAGATGTAAAACCAATCCAAGGTCATTATAAACATGCAAAAAATGGATAAATTCACCCATTTTTGTAGTTATGAAGCCACTTGTTTCATCAATTTAACTCAAAAGAGGCTAACAAAACTAGACCTACCCTAATGGAAATGAATAAGTTTTTAGCACTACATAAGTTTGCCTATGTCAAGATGCATAGTAGCTAAAATCAACCAACAAATCAATAATTAAATATAAAAACCTTATCATTTTGATTAAATTTCCAATACATTAGATGAAATAATATCTCCTAGGGATTATCATCTCAATAAAATTATAGTATCTCAACCCCAAGTCATGTATTGTAACACCTAGGCCAAGAAAAAATTTATGGTTGTTTACCACAACTATTACCACAATGTCAGTACGAGAATTTTTTGCTTGAAAAACTTGTTATAAATAGAAAAAGAAGTAGGGTGGCATTGTTATTTACAAGCAACTCAACCTATGGAGATGTTTCCACCACTAAAACCATCCAAGTATGAACATTGACTAGCACACTCATGTAAGTTCATAGGTTCTCAATATCTCAAGGAAATCCTTATCATTAGTGGAAAGTTCAAGCTTCACTAAATTACTTGAATAATTCAATCCTTTTTCCACCCTATTATGCCTTCCAAGTTTAGGTTAAACCCTCAATCTACCTTAGGTTATAGTGTTTTAGATATCTAAGGAAGGCTCACCCATACAAGTTAACTGTAGACACCTGACATCATTCACTTCATTCTAATAGTGAATCTTATATCACCTAAGTCTCGTTGACCTATCCATATAAGTCAATGGTTGATAGGTGCATCTTGCCCTAATGTCACTAGATTTAGGAAGGGTTAACCCCAACCAAGGCTAAGGGGTTATAACAAGTGACATAGAATAAATTTAGATTCCTTAGAATCATCTCTTTTAGGAGAAGTAGAAAAATTTATAGTAACAATAAAATAAAACACAACACCTTAACCTTCAACCTAAAAGGTTAAGTACCTTTGTGAATAATTCACAATTTTGCTTGATCTAGACAACTCATTGGTCACCATGAAACAACTCTATAAATATCAAAGTTCCCTAAAGCATAAAATTGGGCTATGATACTAGATGAAATAGCCCCATTTTTTTTAAGTTACATATCAGAGTATGCAATTAGATGCATGTCACATTTTGACCTCACTTATTGAAGAAAGTGGTACTAGCTTAGCATACCCACATATGCACAACTAGAAAGGTCAATCTTAACATTCTATCATCATTTTTCCAACAAGTCCATGACATGGGAACCAATAAAATATTTTCATAATTGACAATCAGGCAAAAATATCTAGCATTTTAAACACACATAACAACCATCTATTAGTTTGAGTACATATGGATTATGCTAAGTCACTAAGCACACAACAAGATATCATTTGCATAAAGATTTTTCAATCAAATTCCAAGCATGATTTCTATGATATAAATAGATGGATAAAGGTAAAATCATGTCTTATTCATCATTTAATAGGTAGGATGTAGTTTCAACCAATCCTTGAATTAATATTAAATGATTCTATATTGGCAAAAAAATAATGTGGTAAATAGTTAAAAGGGTAAATTAATACAACTAAAGTACATTATAGCCAAATATAAACACATGAAATAATACATATTTGATCAATAATTAAATTTATATAATTAATACATATCAATCTACTTTAATTTTCATGCTCACATTAGCATTTCCAGCTATTCATATAAACCATAATTTATTACAAACCATTAATAGTTGAGACATAATCTCTTTCACCTCCAGGGAATTTGGTAAGCTTAAATACTATACTAAGTATATTCAACATGAAGGATTAGTATGCTTCACCTATGTACAAATATATTTTTATTTATGCATACAATGGTTTCTAAATGAACTAGTTTGTAAAACCATAGAATCATCAATTTTCCTCATGAACTAAACACACATACCAATATCATATAAATAGAAATGCCTTATCCAATAGTGAAATTCAAAAAAATAAAATAACAGATAATATGCAGATCGATCACATAAAATTGATACCTAACATATAATTTTTATCCACTTTGCTTATATAACATTTAAGTAAGGGAATATATCACCTAACATTACCATTTCTTATTACAACTAGTTCAGACATACTTTGCTCAATCCCAATTTCATAATTCATTCAAGCTCTTAAATAACTTATTCTCATAATAGGCAGTCTTCTAATATGGAAAATAACTCAAACTTGTTCATTTTATCAATGTAGCGAATCATATTTAAGGATGTGAATCAATCATAAAGATAATTGATTAATGATAGCATACCTATCTATGTATGCACTCTCTCAAGTCCCAAAACATGTAAGTAGGATTTTATTTAAGCTATCCATATATGCATGGTGTATAACTTGTTTGAACTAGTTTCTATATAATATATAAAATATTAAGCATACAAGGTCTCCACATTCCTTAAATGAGTTCAAAACCACTAAGAATCACTTTACATACTCATGTTATCATAAGAATAACTATCACATGATGGTAATAATAGTAAAACATATATGTTTGTATTTATTTATGTATGTATGTATGTATGTCCAAGGATCTTGTTAGATAATTCCTCAACAACTATTTTACAAGTTAAGATTATAGCTAGCTGATAACCCAATGTAGCATACTCAAGCATGTTCAAATTACCAAAAGATATAAGAAAACTATTGCCTAAACAACCTATACACCAAAATTATAGTGATGTTTCAAATTGAGATAACATATAGAGGTTTTATAAAACTATATAAGGAATAAATGTCATACTAAAGAGTCCATAACATCAATTTTCATACTTTCCATAATTAAAATAATCAGACTATTCACTAATATAACATTTGTAAAAAAAATCAACTAACAATCCAAGAATAAAAATCAAGTATATCTAAATGATTAAATTCATAATTTAAAATTAAAAATTCCCATGTTACCTAATACTCATCATTATATCTTGAAATTATTATTCCCAAAGGATCCCTATCTATATATAAGGTTAGCATACCAGAAGCTGAATGTAACTAAATAAAAAACTAAAGAAAGTAAGTATACTTGTATCCATTAGTCATGATATATGAATTTAATATAATATCTATGATAATAAGGAGATAAAAGCATGTTATAGATAATACCAAATACTTCATACCCATCAACAAAATCATCTAGGAATGAAGTACTAAAAACCAAAATAGACAAACCCTCCCAACTATCCCTATGAGCCCAACCATTGGTGGACCTTACCACATCAACATCAACTAGATGGTGGTTTCAACAAATAGGGTCAGGGAGGAAATTCTGCACAAGTTAGATTCTAAACTAATGGACATCAGAATACAATAACATAACACCAACAAGAGACACCATCACTATTTTAAGGCAAGATGAAAATAACTATCCATCATTGATATAAATTAGAAGAAGGAATAACCATTTGTATGTTGTCCACTGATATATAAATGGATTAAAAACTAAATCCATTCTATAGCTTCTAAGATAACCAACTTGGATTCCCTCCAAGCATGAAGTCAACCCAATTTCTTTTAGCTATAAATTTACACCAAAAGAATACAAGAATACTAACTAATGCTTTTTTATTCAAGTTTGTTATAAGAATGATGATTCAATAGGGTACACTTCACACAATCATAGATAAAAATCATACCATGAACTTAAATTTTATACACCAATAATTCAAGACCTAACAAAATAAAATCAATCAAGCATGATAATCAAGTAACTCAACCATATACCATTACTAAGGAAAAAATCCAAGAATTTTTGCAGTCATCCAAGACAATATTCTAGTAAAAAAATATAATTGATTCAATAATTAAATGAACTAACATAAACACTTAGGAAATGCATTCATCTTATTTCCCAATAATGCTAGCAAATTATATAAATGGAAATTATTGTCACTTAGTTTTGCACCCTTTGAAGAGATGTCTCAGATCTCCTCATCCAAGTGGTACAACTAAAACAACTCTAAACTGTGTGTATCCTAAGAGAGAGGTGAATCTCTTTATAGGATTAGCTCCCTTGATGTACCACTTGTATATCAGTACTAAACCTATGTTTTTACGGGAAAAAGGAGAGAAAAATGAATGTAAACTATCTTAAATGAGGTGATACACTAAAATTATTGATGACTACCAACCAATTGCATGTCACACATGAGACTAAGAGACTAACTAAACATACACTTCTCCAATCTAAATCTCTTCTCATCAATATTTCATTATGAGGTTATGATGAATTTTTATGCTAGGAAGACTAAAACAGAGGCCTAGAATGACACTATTTGAATATAATAACTCACTCAACTATCACACATCATAGAATACTTCACATGACCTACAATAAGAAGCTTTCAAGCTATGAATAGGTGGTAGAATGAAATAACAATTCTAAGGAAACAATCGTAATCACTTAGAAAGATTAATCATTCAAGTGAACACACTATGAAAATCCATAGGAGAGGTAAAAGTTAGTTGTCTTTATTGATCCATGGTATACAAATGAGTATGGATTTATCATACTTAGGTGGAGCATGTTTTAGAAAGGCCAAAATGGCTAGTTATTATAAAAATTGAGAGAGAGAGAAGAGAAGGAATAATTCCAAAGGTCACAAGGACACATTTCATGCTAAGAAAATGGGTTGCATGTGCATTAATAGAGAATGTGAAACTGATCATGAAAATTTAGGAAGCACAAGTGTCAAACCAAGGCATGAAACTCTTGAAATGTGGCACAAAATTCCCTTTGATCACTCAAAAAACTATCTTTATCATTAACCTTGTTTGAATGTCACAACACTGATTAGGGATAGACATAATGATTGGATTGAAAGAGGGGGGTTACAAAAATTCTCTTCCTTGCATTGGTTGTAGTACTAATCTTCAAGATTCCTATAAAAATGAGTTATCACCATTTGTAGTCAAATAAAATTCCTCTTTTGCACACCTTGTACACTTGGCTTCAAATTGGGTTTAGTATTCCATGAACATTTATACAATGAATTGAATGACACTTGTCAAGACCTTACATGGCCTTCAAAGCATCAAGAACACCTTAAAAAGGATCCCACTTGAATTTTTCACCCTTATCACTATCTTGTTTACTATGATAGTTTTGACTGGCTAAGATGAGATATTTTATTGGAACACTTGAAGTTTTAGCCTTTGTTCACTATGCTAGTTCTAAATTGATAAGATGAAGATGAAATCAAATTTGGAATAAATATTGAGACTTAAGATAACATAGTCTATAAACTCCTTTTTATGATATTTTATATCATAATTAATCATATCATGAAATAGAACCATTCAATAATAGAACATGATTTAGTTTTTCAACCAATGTGGAAGAGGTCTATTTGAGCATAAACCTATACGTGATCACTACCTAAGTTTGGTGCATAAATGTGAAAATTTAGGACATCTAACTTCTATGTTCCTCTAAATTTATTCCATCCATATTTTTCATGGCTTGTTTATTATGTAGGTGATATAAGGTAAGCAAATATATATGCACCAAGAATCTTAACAACCTTGTTTTGACTTCTACAAAACTACCAAGTACTATGTTTTCACACTTTCAAGATTGTGTCCCAAAACTCAGTCACTTCACCCTTGATTAAGGTTTTAGCTCCCATTTATCAACCTAACACTTCAATTATGTATTACCTAATCCAAATAACACATTATAACTCCATAAAATTTTCAAATTATCCAACATTATCCATATAAGTGCCTCTATATCTATGTCAATGCCACATGTAGTTGTATATTTCATATATAAGTAGTGAGGAAACTTCAAGTAGTATGCATGATTAACGAGTTTCAATGATGTTTTAAAAATTTTCAAAATTTCAAAATTTACTCTTATTAGTATCAAATACATTAATTATCTTAGATACTCTTTCTTGATGTGATGGGCTTTCATGAAGACACCTGAAGGTGTATGTTAAAAGTAGGAGACTGTGAGTTTAGGCAGTGAACAAGAATATGACCTTATGACCAAATCCATTCTCTTCAAAATGTAAAAAATGATATATCATGATATAAAAATCTTTATCCATGTTTATACACCTCTCTTTCAATGTAAAATAGTTTCATACATGTAATTCACAATGGCTGATTGTGTATGACTGTGACATAGTAAACTGACTACATGATTCTTTACGAATGAACCCTCATGGATAATTGATTGAATAGAGATCTTAGAATGAAATTAAAACAAAATTTTAAACATGAATAAAAACCATAACCATCATTTAACACCATTTTGAATACATGAGGATGTTCGAAGTGGTGTAATCCTCCCTACTAAATAGAATGGCACCTGTCTACAAACCTAAGATGATTAGCTCATAAAATCAAATCCAAAACTGAAAAAAGGATGAGAAACATTTAATGGGGTATTAAAACACCTCTATAATCAATCTTAATAGTTTTATTGTACAAATTTATCCAAACCAAAGTAAAACCTATAGGGTACATGGATTATTAAGCAAATTGGATATGCCAACTTCTTAGAAAAGGTTCATAAAGCATAAGTCACCATTATTATATAAACAAACATAAAATATAATTTCACTTAGTTTAAAAGACACCACCAATAATTATTTTCTTGAAACCTCTCTTCTTAGTCGTACCATCTAAAAACCTAAGGGCCATTATTGTTTGCCAGGCCTAATGCAATAAGAGAAAAGTGGTTTTCGTCATTTATTTGAGATTCTAATCAAACTGATCACTAGAATAAGTGTGTGGAATACCAAGGGACACTCCTAAAGTGTCATCAATTTTAGGAGGTTGTACAAGTCCATACATCTCATTAAACGCACATTTTTTCCAAGTAAGTTGCCCATTCTTCTAAAGAAACTAGCAATTTTTAGTTTAAAATGGTTACATAAGACTTATTGAGACACATGGTGTGTGTAATAACCTTTTTACACCATCACATTTCACAAGGACGTAAAAGTCATTTAATTCTCTATTTTGACCCCTAAAATTACTCAAAAAGATATAAATACTAAAAATGACCAAGATCAACACAAATGTGACATGAAATGACATCAAATAACTTATAATGCACATGATGACATAATATTATACCCCTAAAACACTTATAAAATAAAATTTTACCTATAGGGGGCCTAATTTGACATGGAAGGTCAAATTTGGTCAAACAATTGGTGGCTCATAGGGGTAGCATGCATGCTATACAAAATATTAGTAGCCTTATCAGTCCATTGGGATTAGGGAGTCATCTAAGGTCTAAAACACAACAAGAGGTATTTGACAATTGACAACAATCTTTGATCAAGATAAGACCAATTGACTACCTTAACCACATAAAGAAAATGACACACATAAAACAAAGTAAGCAATATAACAAGACACACACACATGATCAAAGCACTTAGGAAAATTAGAAAATAAACATTGTATATAATTAAAAATTGAGCATACCTCCCTTTCTAGGATCAAAAAGAAATTTTCTTGTATCTCCTTTTTGACGAGATGAATCAGAGTACCAAGCATGTTGCTCTTTAGATTGGATACTTAATAGATCAAACCTATTTCCTAGCACTTTAATTGCTATGCTTTCAAGTAGAACATATTCAAATAGGTCTCAAATGTAAATTTATTCCTCTTGGCCTTATACATATACCTCGTATTTATGCCCACTCTTCATCTCATGATCAGCTTCCATCTTCTTTGTAGACATGGTTTCAATAGGAGTAGTTTCTTAATCATTGGATGATTGAGGCCAATAGAAGCTTGTTGTGACCTCTAAAGGCTAAGTTTAAATTTTCTTTGGCTCATTTATGACATTTCTAAAAATTTCATCTTGCTTACCATCACTTGTAATAAGCTTTAAGGAAGTTGTTGACACCTTGAGAGACTCAAGCTCATTACAAATGATTACAAACTATTGTCACAAGTCCTTGTCTTCTCTTTGATCAACATCATGAAGGGGGAAAAAAAGAGAAGTTATTTCATCCTCTTCTTTAATCCAAAATGACTTGATCCAAGATGTCTTCTTTGACACAAGGAAGGCATTCTTAATCATCAACACAGCAAAAATAGTCAACACAAGGACTCACCTCTTCTTCAAAATTTAAGACTTATTGAGGGCCCTCAAGTTGTATATCAATTATCATAACCTAAATTTGATTTTAAATGGCTAAATCATCTTCAATATCCTCCTTCTTAGTGATGCTAAGACTAAGAATCGTGAAATCATGTGACTTAGCCTAATGAAGTTAACAAAGAGCTATATTTTCTTCAAGCAAGAGTTTCAAAATGGATCAACCAAATGTTCCTCTTTAGATTCCCATACCATAGTTCCATCAAGGAAAAGGGTGATGGGCTAAGGAAAAGATGAATTAGTTGGTGGAGGTGTCATATATAACCTAACATCATTTTGAGAATGAATTGTAGGGAATCCTTTTAAGAGTTCTTCAAGAAGGGGAGGCAGACCTTGGGCTAAAATAGCTTGGTTTTCTTCCTTCCATTTGAAAATATCTTCATTAAAATCTGATTTAGGTTGAGAAATATCTTGAATAAGGTTATACGGAGTGTGTTTAATTAAATGATCTTCTTTTATCTCAAAACCTTTTATCACACCTTGACTTAACAATTTCATTCTCAACTCTAACTCTTCAATTTTCTTGACTAGTTTCTCTTAGAAAAGTCTCTCTTGAATTTGATAGGCATCATCATGAGGACAAAGATTAAAATAGGTATGAAATTTAAAACAAGAGGTCTCTTAAGGAAGGGTGGGAGGGTCTTGCATAGGATCAATTTTTTTCTCAGCCTCACACTCTTTATTCAAGATTATATTCTCTTTCTTTCCCCATGACTCCAATACCTTACTCCGGCTTAGGATGTTAGGATTAGGAGTATCTTATTGACGTAGTGATGCAATTTGAGGAGTGGATGAAGTATTCATGAATCTTGGGATCTCCTTAGGCTTTGATTTTCCACCTTTTCTCTAACTTGGGATTTCATATCTAGAAGTTAGTTCTTGAGGTGGAGATGTAACGGGAGAGGGAAATGAGGGCTTATATCCCACTTCCTTTTCTAATGAGATGGACTGATTCATTTTATTATTGGCTAACTCAATCTAGCTGTCAAGGTTTGTTTCAAAAATAAATTTTGTCCTCTCAACTCTCTCTCTTCTAGATGATTAGGAAAATTTGACTTTGACAAGATTTATTGGGTTCACAATTAGGGGTCAAGTAGGACTGATATGAACCTTGGGGAGGTGGATATGAGGTTTGACATATTTGGTGAGGCTATTCCTCATGAATTCTTAGCCTATCTTCTAAGGATGCAATCAAGCCACTTACATCAAGCATATCACTTGTGATCCAATAGGTGCTCACTCTTTTCTAACTAGCTCTAATGCATCTCTCACCTTTTGAATGAGATAATAAGGAACATCTTGACCATGTCCTCTTTGTGTGTCAGGATCTATCATGTACCTCTCTTAGCCTAAGGGAGTTTTCTTTAAATTGAAATGGATTGATGTTAGAAGTGAATTGGTTGACTAGGAGTAAGATTTTGAGAAATCTAGTTATAAGGCTAATAACTTCATGACAAGGTTGATAAGATTTATGTTGGAGTTGATAGGGATCATAATGAGGCTAGTAAGGATCATACAAAGGATGATATAGAATGCCATAAGTTTGAGATATCTCACTAGCTTGTGTAAAAAAATACTCAACACCAAAGTTAGTCATGAAAATTCATTGGGAAGCAAGAACACAAAGAAAACATTACCAAAAAACATAAAAAGGAAAACCAAGGCTACTTGACTAACTGATGTAACTTCAAAGTTGCCATTGATGTTTGGATATATGCCTTCAAACACTAATGTGTTGAAAGACAATATCAAATATCTTTCAACTTCTTAGATAATAAGTCCCACTAGGAATGCCAAAAATTATTATCACTTGGATTTACACCCTTTGAAGAGATGTCTCAGCTCTCCTCATCCAAGCGGCATAATTTAAACACCTCTAGGTTATGGTTAGCCTTAGAGTGAGGTGAATTCTATATTGGGCTAGATCACTTGATGCACAAATTATAGGTCATTACTACACCTATGTTGGAAAGGGAAAAGGGAGAGAAAACTAAAATAAAAATATCCAAAAGAAGGTGATACACCAATTTTATTAATTACTACCAACCAAATAAATGTCGCACATGAGACCAAGAGACTAACTAAACATACACTTCTCTAATTTGAATATTTTCACATCTATATTTCATTATGAAGTTACGATGAATGTTTAGGCTAGGAGGACTAGACAAGAGGCCTAGAATGAAAATAATTGATTATACTAAATCACTCAACCTTTACACATCATAGAATACTTCACATGACCAACAAGAAGAATCTTTCAAGCTATGAAAAGGTGGGAGAATGAGAAAATAATTCTAAGGAAATAATAGTTGTCACTAAGTAAGATCAATCATTAAAGTGAATAAACTATGAACAATCAAAGAATAGGTAAAACTTAGTTGTCTTTATCGATCCATGGTATGTACATGAGGAGAGATTTCACATACTTAGGTGGATCATGTTTTACAAAGGCTAAAATGGCTAGCTATTATAAAACCTAAGAGAGATAAGAGAAGGAAGAAGTCAAAAGGTTATAAGTACAATTTTCATGTTGAAAAATGGGCTTAAATGTGCATAATAAGAGAATGTGAAACTGATCATGCAAATTCATGAGGAACAAGTGTCAATCCAAGGCATAAAACTCTTAAAATGTGGCATAAAATTCCCTTTATTAGATTAGAAAATTGTCTTCAACATTCACCCCTATTTGAAGCTCCCTAAAATTATTAAGGATATATTTCATGATTTTAATGAGAAGTATGGGTTATTTAAATGATCTCCATGCATTAGTTTCTATCCTAATAATTAAGATTGCTCCCAAAATGAGTTATCACCATCTAAAGTCAATGAAAACTCCTCGTTCACACACATTGTACACTTGGATTTAAATTATCTTCAATTTTCCATGAAAATCCAAAAAATGTAATTAATTTCAGTTGTAAATACCCTCCATGGCCTTAGAAGCATTAGTCATGCCTTAAAAATTCTCCTACTTGACATTTTCACCCTTCTCACTATCTTGTTCACTATGCAAGTTCTAATTGGCTCAGATGGGAGTTCTTTTGGAACACTTATGAGTTTTTATTAGCATTAAATATAAATTGGTATTCATATTAAGTCTCAATATTCCTTCTAAAGTTAATATCATCTCTTGAAACCTCTAAAAACCTACAAAATGCATAAAACTATCAAAAATACCCTATATTGTACTCCATCCATACAATTCCATATAGTCCAAAAGGATAAGTAGTATATGGAGAGATTATTATGAAAGGGTCAATAACTTTCATGCTCATTCCATCCCATCTAGATATCTCTCCATCTTCATTTCCTTCATCGGGTCCTTATCCAAGGGTTTGTAAGGATTTTAGATGGTTTGAGTCCTTAAGGATTGTTCATGAAGATGGGACATTAGAACTACCAACCAATTACATATGTGAAAATATAAAGACACTTTTCAACACATCGAAACATCTTGGACCTCCATTCAAATTTTTAGAGGAGATATGAGCACTTAAATTTACCCTATCAATCTTTTTTCTCCATTCCAATAGGCCTATTTTTGTCAATAAGCCAAAAGTGGCCTTATTTATGTTTTTGTTTAAATAAAAAAGATATTGGACATGTCCAAATTAATCATATAGACATTTTCAAACCAATTATATGTCTCAATAAGAGATATAAGTTAATGTGGCCTCTCATTTGGGCTCTAGGCATAACCATGCCTCATAAGCCTGCCTACATGTTTGAGTGTATAGAAATTCAAGATGGGATTTATCCTTCCATAAAATGTTCCTCATGTTTTCCTATATTTTTTCCAAATTTCCACACATTTTTATAATTTATTTTATTTTATATTCCACCCCTTTATCCTCATTTTCCAAAACATGACAATTTGTTCATAAAGGGAGTGCCCTCTATCTAAGATAAAATAGAGGGCACTCCCCTTTATCAGATGATGATGAATATTTAAGGAGATTATCCAAGTCATGAAAATTTTTTACATAAAAAATGGGCCTTTTATCAGGTAATTTGATAATATAAAATCACTAAAACCTAAGACAAACTTGGAGAAAAGTACTATTTACAGGGTTTTGACCATGTGGATTGTTGACTATGTTACATACACTTTACTCTACTTATTTCCCATAGAAAATATCCTATATAGTATATCATGATCCTAATGATTGTGCTTAAGATATAATAATTAATTAAAACTCTAACATACCCTTCCCCACACCTTGCTTAGTCAAGATTGAGTATAACTTCTGATTGTATTTCTTGTTTTAGAGGGGACACCTATAGGTAACTTTGTATGTTTGAGATTTAAAAAACATTGAATAAGATTTATTGAATACATTAGGGTAATTTGATATTTTTTTGGACCCATTTTCTTCATAGTTAAGATGTATACATATTGAAAATACGACTTTCCCACTCACTGCATATAATAGTCAACAATAGTTGACTTCTTTTAGAGTAAAAGGACTTATAAGTACACATTACCCTTTGAAAGGTTTGTCATATTTCATTTGGTAATATTATTAATCATATGGATCCATATTTCATCCACAAAA
>JARHVA010005272.1:1127500-1227500 GCA_037957365.1 Torreya grandis | reverse complement strand
GATAATCCCAATCGCAATGGTCATTAATGACATTTTAAAAATTCTAGCCAAATCCATAAAATATCAAATGTAAATAATAATTAAAATAATAATATGTATATTATTTTAGATGTTGATAAATATGTAAAAGCCACCAAGACCAATTAATCCATTTATCAATTATAAAATAGTATAATAAATAATAACAATTAAAATAATAGAAATTGGTATTATTTCAAAGGTTATTAAATGTTTAAATGTCACATGATTGATTACCCTGATCACTAATGATTATCACATCGCCAAGTTAATAAATAACATGGAAGGGGGTGTCATGGGGAGGTAAGCCTAAGTAGGTCTCTCAGGGAGTCCAAGATAAGTGAGGGTAATTTAAGTAGATCTAAAGTGGTGAGGTGTACGTAGGACAGAGAAAATGAGAAGTTTGAGCAGATGGAAATAACATCAAGCAATATGTAGGTACAAAATAATAAAATGATAAGACACCCAAAAAATGCAAAAAAAGTGATAAATAACATAAGACTGCATATATGAATAATACCACTGACCAAAGGCATGACATTGATTAAGAATACTAGGTTACTTATCATAACACATCTAACTACTTAGAACCACTCTGCGACCCTAAAAGATTATCTTTGCATCCATCTTAGCTCATAATTTTCATCTCAAACCATCGAGTGAATCCATCAGTACTATCTAATCTAAAAATTGATAAAATAATAAAGCATTAATGAATTATAATTGAGTATCAAGTATATTAAAAATCCATACAACATCAAGTATATAATTATAACATGAAAAATACATCACTATCATAGCATCAGAGTCTAACAATATATTCTTATGTTACAATTAAAATCACTTAGTTATAGTCTGATTGATCAAAAAATAAAAATAAAATATACGCTGGTATGGATGTTGAGTTTTTTGACAAGAGAAAAGTAGACACTCCTTCCACAAGCTCACCTAGTGAATAAATTAGTGCCATAGAGAAAGAAAAAGATGTAAACACCTCATATGAGCATAGTGATGATGATGGGAATAATTGTGCAAATCCACCACCCATATGAACCACTCAACATATGCCTAAATGCTATATAAGTATACAATGAGATGATAAACTAGATGGTGTTCTAGATGCATTTATCACTAGACCAAAGACTCAAAGCATGGACCTAGAAGAGGTTAACTAGGCCTCAATGAGTGTAATTATTGAATATTTTGGGCCCTTTATAGTTTAGGAATCTCTACAATTAAAACCTTTTAAATATGTCATGGATGTGGAATATAAGTCATTGATAAAGAATAAAACATGATAAATTTTAAACTTGACACTAGGGAAGAATCTAAATTAATGTAAAAGGATGTTCATGTCTAAGTAATAATAATAGGGCACTCTTAAAAAGCATAAGGTGAGGATTTTTGTAAATGGGTATGATTAAAAATAAAGCAATTACTATCAGGGGACTTTTACTAACAAATTTATGATAAAAACTATGATGATGTTTTTCCCTCCAGTTACACGGTTTACATAAAAATACTTTTGAGTGTCATATATCATTATAATGGTATATAAATATTTATGACCATATTTCAAACCATGGATTCAAAAAGTGTTTGTAGCTACACCTCAAACAACAAGGGGGGATATGGTTGTCATTATTGTATATGTTGATGATTTAATCATCAGTGAGAGTTCACTGAAGATGATTTAGTGATCAAGAATGATATAAAGGGATCAATCAACATGATAGATCTTTGGATTTGGTATTATTGTCTTGGTTTAGAATTTTGAAAAAAATAAAATCACATCCTTATGTCTTAGCTAAAATATGAAAATAAAACACTTGAATATTTTTACATGGTGGATTTCAAGCCAATTTCCACACCTATGGAGACAGGACTTGAATTATCTCAAAAAAATTTGTCACCCTATGTAAACTCCATTATATATCACCAATCAATGGGTTGTTTGAGTTACATGATATATTAGGCTAAATATGCTTTCAATTATCTCTCATAGTTTAGGCAAGAGCCCAAAATTTTCCATTGGAAAGAACTAAAGTGGATAATGAGATACATAAAAAGAACTATGGATTTTGGCCTAAAGTAAAAGAAAAAGGATAACTTTATATAGATAGGATATGTAGATATAGATCATGCTAGGAACATTGGTTATAGGAAATCCACCTCAAGATTTTTATTATTTAAGGGATCTGGATTGATGTCATGGAGGAGAAAGAAACAAACCTATATTTAATGTTCCTTTAAGAATCATAATATTAAATAGTAGAAAGATTTGTTTATGAATCTATTTGAGTCAGACTCATACATTAAGGATTTTGACTACCACATAATGAGCCAAAAATCCTCTAAGTAGAATATGAATTAGTAACGAAGATTGTTTGTAATATTGTATTTCATAAACACATAAAACAAATTGAGGTGAAAGTACATTTAATTCATGAACATGTTCAAGAAAATAACATCCAACTCTAATATTTCTTGATAGATCAACAACATGCTTGATGTTTTCATTAAAGAAGTTACACAGGAAATATTTGAGGCATTCAAATAATTTATCTTTGATTAACTTGAAGCTATGTTGAATTGGGGGAGGGGGAGGGGGGTTATTTTAGGTATAAATTCTTAATTAACAATTGAGTGGATTAATAAAAAAAGTATTTTGTAATTTTAGCTAGTCTAGTTTAGTTATCCTATCTATCCCACTATTTGTGAATATTTTCCCTTAATATTTCCTAGAGGGGTATATGAGGAAAAATATGATTTATTTGAATATTTTTCTCTATAAAATAATTTTCATCCTTTATTTGTAGATGTGATAAGGTAGTATAGTCTGCATTACAAATTTTGTATGTTTATTTGTAATAATTGATTAGAATTTTATTATTAATAAAATTTATTCTGATTTTCTTTTAGGAAAATTTTATAATGTATATTTTTATCTAATATGTATATTTTTGATACATGTTAATTATAGGATTGGTGAGCCCACACTTGATCATGATCCTAAGTCAGGGTTCTAGTCCCCATTCCTCTATCTTGTCATTTAACCAATTTAATTATTTCACATTGTTTTCATTTAACTAAATTTCTTATTCCATGTTATGGATAGCTTGATTATTGATGAGATTTTAACCTATATTTACCTGATAGAAATACATTCATTTTAAACACTAAATTGTAACTCAGTGTACATTTTATATAATATTTTACATCATAATTTAATCATGCATAATAATTTTTAATACAAATTACTCATATTCATTATTACTATTATTTAATAGTATATTATATTAAATATATATATCTTAAATTTATCAAAAAATAAAAATATATTATATTAAAACCAAATATCTTTAACTTGTTATAAACCATATTAATTAATAATTTATTTCCTACAATGTTTTTCCACTAAATATAGTGGAATGAAATTAATCTCATTTTTCTAATGAATTAACTCGAAATACCTTCTCAAAAAGTGAAAAGCTTAAAACTATACTATATGTCCAAATTATCATGATGTTAAACACTGTTTCTATAAACAGGAAAGATCGAAACTACCTTACAACTGTTAACTTTAAACATCACACACTAATATGCTAGTACAAAACAAAACTAAGATATATGTCGTCCCATGTCATAATTATCCTTTGAACTCATATTCGAAATGAGTCAACGGACACACTCGAAACCTATTACGACACTTTATTACTTACATACAACTATGACAGTAAGCGACAACATTCATGTAACTCAAGGTTTAGGAACACAGTCTTCCAAAAAGACGACCAAAAACCATGTCATCAATGAAGGAAATTTATTCAAGCACTCGACATAGTAAAACTATAATAAGAAGACTACAATGTCTAGGGTTAAAGATTCCTCTTATTTACATTACATGCACAAAATACATCAAAAACAAACATTAAGAAAATATGTTTTAATAAATTCATTGCAAAATATGAGGGACATTACACATGACTTGCAATCAGGGCATGCTTTATTTTTTGGGTTATTTTCCTAATGTGATTTTTATGAAATTCATTTTCATATAAAGTAAAATACAATATTTAAAAATATATATATATAAATTAGATAATATGTTATTATCATTAATTATTTATTATTTAATTTTATAAAATAATTTAATATATCAATGTTTTTCAATATTTTTTTTTGACATGTTAATTGTGGGATTGGCAAACACACAACATACAAATACGAATTCTAATCCATATACCTCCTTAATATCATTCAACTAAATTAATAGTAACCTAATCATTATTAGAATTTAAACTTAGATCACATTATAATATTCTAACATTATGAAAATACCTTATGATTAAAATATCATATAAATTTTACAACCAATGGTCCATATTCGGTTTATTTTTGTGATTCAAATAATACCATAATGCAATTTAAAAATAAATCCTGGTCTGCGGTATTGTAACTCTATCAAAATTCGTCACGTAGGTTTGTTAACTGCAATTTGTAGCAAGATAAAAAATCATTCTTCGTATTTTCGTTTCTTGTCTCATTTGAACAATTAATAATATGCTTTATTTACTATATCGTCCTTTCAATTGCACATTCGAACAATTAGTAACATGCTTTATGTAATCTATCGTCCTTTCTATTGCACTTTGTTTAAAATTCTTATAAGGATGTATTAAACTCTATAAAGATTTACTAAACATGTGGTTAGTCGTATAAAGAGGTTTAAGACCTCAACCAACCCCATCAATTTGTATAAATGTAACAATGTGAAATTGTATTCTCGCATTGATTCTAGCATATTTTTAACAGTTAGAGGTTTTCATCCTAGAATTGGTAAAGTTAGAATAGTAGAATATGTATTTCTAACATCTGTATCCTGGAAACACGAAAAGTTGGGATCAATATTATTTATATTGTTCGAAGTTTTAATGAATTAAAAGAGTTAGAGGGCAAGCAAGTATTGCATTATTGAAGCATGTGGATAAGGATCCGATAGATTTTAGGTGCCGCCTTTCAAATGAAATTCTGTGGTGCGGAGATTTGAAATCGTTTGCTTTCCGACCTCACTAATTAAAGACTGGTGAAAATATAAAGATATGTCGCTATTACCAGAAAAAGTTTTCTCTTTGAATATATTCCTTATGTCTATTCCATGGGCTTTCCAGGCACTATAAAAAGAATCTTGTTTGCAAATTAATTTTCATTGTAATTTACCTTTTTGAGGGACGAAATTGATCATGGAGTTTAGAGGATTGAGAAATTCATGTTTGGGGTCTTGCATGTAAATGTAGATTGTATTGCGCAGCCAAGAATGACTTGTCCATATAGTGTTGTGGAAAGAAACAGCACGAATGTCATATGGGCAAGTCATTCTTGGCCTAGCATGCCCTCTACTTCTCACGCTAGACCCTACATCATTATGGTTTAATCTGCTCTATCAAGTGAGCTCATTGAGTTCGGCGGAATTCCATGCCCAGCATTTAATAAACGCTTTTATTGTGTTGTATGTCTTATGATTGGAAAGCATTTTTTTAAAATGTACATTTGAATTGGCTTAATTGTGATGAACTAATACTTTAGAACGGGAGTTCTACATATTCAAAATAAGTTAAAAATTAAAATATATATGCCTTAAATTTGAATCCAATTTACCATTACATTTCCATTGAAGGTGCAAATAAGGACTTATATTTGACAGTCAACACTCCCTTCTCATTTATTCCATACTAGAATAATCGAATCGTCAGATAAAATATACATATTTATTATAATCCTTAGTTTATAACGGTTGACATTTTTAAAAAAAAAAAATGGATTGTATTTTGTCTTAAAAAAGGCAAATAAGCTATACGTCCATCAAGTGTATGCACTAAGTGCAGATATTAATTTTTTGGTATTGTTATTATTTTATGTCCATTCAATATCTTTGTTAGTGATTGATAAAAAATTTAGTAAATCAAAAATAATGCTGAAGATTAAAAATACATACACCTAAAATAAAGATTGCTTTAAATTTTAGTGTCTTTAAAATTGATGGTTCAATATAATGGACTGGTTTAATTTGCAATGCACTCGAGATGACAATTTCCTGTTTGCTGTTGTAACAGGATTGAGGAAATAATCGACGGGTTTAATTTTACTTGAAGAGTTGTTTTGATAACCTCCAAACAACAATGGAAGTAATAAGTAATACTAGATGAGCCCGATTAGAAGTAATTAGTGACAAATTGCATATGCAGAGGAAAAATCAAAACCATTTAAATACTGAAATACACAGAAATGTATTTTGAATCCCCAAAAAAACACAGAAACAGGTAATTGTATGAAGGGGAAGAGAAAACGGTATGGTATGGATCAACCATATTTTAGAAAATGAACCTATTAAATCCTTGCATAACAAACATGAAGAAAAATGCTTGTTATTCTGTTAAACTGGTGAATGTGTACTGGGCGCTTACGAACATTAGCTACAGATTTTTTACTAGAGACCACCCATATATGGAGTTTTAGGCTGTTTCGTCCCGGTTGTGCCATCAATTACCTGAACTTCGAGGAAATTACATACCACGTTGATGGAGTTAGGGTCTTCAAGAGAGAGTGAGAGAGTTGGAGGGGGCGTCTGAGGAAGAATATCATTATTATTTTTGGCAACTTTGAGAATCCATTAGAAGTTTTAAGGATTTGGGGAGAGACATGTACACTGCGTCCACACGGGCCATTTAAAGGCAGGTAAACGCTCCCATACAGCTTTATTGTTCGAGGTAAATTGGTAGTCGAAACCCAAGAATCGAAGCGTTTCCATAACAATTCCAGTTTTCAAACTGAAAATAATTAAATAATACAGGGGTATTTTATTATCTTGCCGCAGGTTATGTATGATTTATCTTTTTTATTAGTACTTTTTGTTAGTCAATCATTGCGTCACCCTTCAAAGTTTACTGTTTGGGATATAGTTTGGTTAAAAAACATATATTTTATTTTTAAGTAAAAAATAATATTTATTTTGTATTTAATTACTTAAAAAATAATTTTTTAATGGTATAATTATTTTCCAGATTATTAAATATTATTATTATTTTTTCCTTTTCAATGAATAGTTATCACATGTAATGTTTTTATGTTGGTTTATAATGTTCAGATAAATATTGCATGGTTTCCTAGAATAACGACATTGTTTGTCCTTCGCTTAAGGGAAGACTTATAACTAGGTACGTTCATGTGGTTTGCCGTGTTTAATGTCTCTGTCATTTTGAAAGTGCCCCAATGGTTGGGTTTTATTGTTAGATGTTTAAGACAATATTGTTTCAAATGTTGCTTCTAGGATGTTGGTTTAACAGAGCAATTTACGAGGTATGTAGATCCTTCTGATAGAAGTTTTAGTTTGTTAGAAGTGAAGATAGTTGAGTTTGTATTTATAGTAGGTCAATTTTTTTTTTCCTATCAGACCTTATGCATCTTTGAAACGATTAAGTGGTATTTCTCTTTGGATTGAAGAAGCTCACATTACAAGTGGTCACTGTTGTTATGGGTCTATGAATTTCATGTCTATGATTGTATGTTTTTATTTTCCTTATTTTTTATTTTTATTTTTCATTTAGATTTGATGTGTTTGTTAGATTTTTTTTAATAGCAATTTTTTTTGATGTATGAAATAAAGATTGGATTTTATTTTTGATTTGTGGTTATTATTACTTTTATTTAGTGGAGTGCTTGTCTATTTATCTTTTGTGCTATTTTTTTGCAAGTTTCAAATTTTCTATTGGTGGTTTTTATAATTCAATTATATATTTTTCTTGGATCCAATATCTTTTTATGTTATCTATATTGCAGTTAGATGGTATTATTTTTGTTCCTAAGTATATTTAAATAGAGTCTATCAATTGGTCAAGATTTAATGGCTACACATTTGTCATAGTCTATTGCCTGATATCAGAGAAAGCATTGTTGCGAAATGTTGATTTTTTTTAACATGATTGTTTAATGAAACTATTTTTTCAAGGGAATTATGAAGCAACTTATAAACTACTTAACTATAATTTAGTTGTCACGCATATTTGAATTATGAAAAACATGCTTACATTATTGTTTACTAAACAAATGAATTGTTAAGAAACCTTTGGGAATGATAATGTGAATAAATTAAAAAGTAATGTGGTATATTTTAGCATTACTTGATAGTAACATTCTTACACAACATTGAATAGATGTAAAAAGGTAGTGAGAAGAACAAAAATATTATAAAAATTGAAATGTTAACTATCTAAATTTTTAATTCAACTTCAATTATTTTTTGATATTTATAAATGTAGGGTATTGAAAGGGTCCCTTCCCTTTTATAGTGGAGAAAAATATTAAAAAAATCAAATCACAAAGAAACACCTATCCTAGTGGCAGATGAGATATGATGTAGAAAAGCTATGAACTAGCTATAGGTAAACAACAAACCTAGCAATAAAAGATAAGACTATGTCCCTTTCAAACAATTATCCTTTTTGGGTCAAAGGGTCATATTAAAAGGCTCAAGTTCTTTATTAAAGTAACATTTTCTCTTGTTTTTAATGACCATCCAATGTTCCCCATCACCCAAATATAAGGAGATAGGAATAGTGATTTCAAATGAATTTGAAGAATGAGATTTATTGGGAGAGATATGAGCAATAAAATTTTGATTAGGCATCCCTTTGTCCTAATTTCTCTCATCCCTTATTTCATTTAGTCTAGAATCCTCCTCAACGGGTTCAACCTCCTTTTTTTGATCTACACGAATAAACAAATGAGATTATATAACTTCACTCGCATCTACACTATCAACTTCTTTATCTGCTTGTATGGTTATATATTTAGAACTATCATCCTTACACCAAGAATTCCCTTTCTTGCATTTAATGTATAGACAATTAATAACCATATGTCTAGATACAAAAAACCTATTAAATCTTAAGGGTAAACCTTCATAGCCAATACTTTGTAACCATTTTTGATCGCTTACTTAAAATTCAACAAGGGCCAGAAGTTCCTTAGTAATATCAACATTAAAAAGAATTATGGTATAGGTTGTATAATCCATATCTTTTGTCATGGGATCCACATCAAAAAATTTAACTAAGGATTTTCTTATAACCTAAAATAAATAAGTATCCAAAAACTAAAGAGGTAAATGAGGTAATTGAATCTAGGTTGGTGTGCAATTATAATTTTTAGTAACAAGGTTAAATGTGGGAATCCAGTGATTTTCAAAAGCACATGTTTGCCATCTATTTCTCATAACTACATATATTCATTAATTACATCCATGCCCTTCTATAATTCAAAAATGGAAATAAAATTACTTTGACACAAGGGAAAATTTATATGAAAACACTCCATTACTTGGAGAATAATTGAGGTAGATATGGAAGAGAAAGCCAATACACATTGAAATGACATATCAAAATTATTTAAAAAATACAATCTTATCAATCTAGAACCTCCATATGTTTCTCCTCTAAATAAGAAACTATAAGGTTAATTTAACTAGATGGAGAGGTTCCCATCTATTCCTGACCTTTGATGATTGTAGAGCTTCTCAACAAAACTAGGTTTTTGACTACCTCCATTTGCCTCCCTTGTTCTCTTTTTAGTTCCCTTTTTAAGATCTAGTGTTTTATGATCCATATTTTTTCCATTGAATCCTACATAAATTACATTTTCCCCTATCAAAGAAAAATGAACATTAGTATTTTTTGGTAATCCATCAATCTAAGCCACCAATTGATTCTATTTGGGTCATGTCGTCACACATAATAAATTAGTAGGCTTAATAGATCACGTTGTAATGGTCTCCCTTAGATCCTTAACCAATCTCTTGCCTTTAGCACCTATGTCCACTTTTGCTACAAGATCAAGATTCTCATGGTTTATTATAAAGGGAAGTAAATGTCCTTGAGGTGACCGTACCTCTAGATTGGTCACCACCTTATGACATTATTTATGCATGTTTCCTCCATATGAATATCTTATGCAACTAATTTATGCATAGTCTTTCGCTTATTATGTCAGCCACTATTTCTATCACTAACCCTTGTCTACACATGCTCTCAACTAATATCATTATTTTAAACCCTAGTCATGACATAGCTAAATTTAAGAGACATAATAAATTTCCATTTCAAAATTTATAGTTTACTAAACAATATGAAAAATAAAGAATTTCCAAGATAGGGTTAGCTATGTGGTAATGATTAAAATATAATATTGTTGATAGAATAAAAGATGATATAGAGATAATTTTCTCAAAAAATTTAGAATGACTTCCATCACCACTACAAACCATCCACGTAGAGTTGCATGTTTCTTAAAACCACATAAACATTGATACATGCGATCAAGATAAAAATAGTCATCATGGAGTGACTTTAGTACCTGACAATTTGCATTTTGCTAACTTATGACAAGTTATTTTGTGTACAATGAGGTTTGCAATATGCATGAGGGTTGATACATATATTATTTTGTTAAAAAATTTGAAGCTTCATATTGGAAAGTATTTCCAATTTACACTATTGATCGTAGAGGATACTTTTATGTCCAACATACCCCACATTCAAAAAAAAATGAGTATGGGGCCCATTTTAGCCTAAAAAGAACTAGCTATGGTGTGTAAATAACTTAATGGTGTTTAGTGTGTGCTTAAAAATGAAATTTTTTCTTGAGTGCTCTTATGTCAGGGTTTATTAATAAATAATAGTCATCATAATGATAGCAAGATTTTCCATTTCCTTGTTTATCTATGTTTTTAGCATTTACTTCGCTCAAGTTAACCTATTAATGGTTTTCAAAATTTTCCTATGTGTGTAGATTCTCTGAGATGGCACCGAGATCTTCTTATTTTTGGATTTTTAATTCAACAGCTCTCTTCAATACAAAATTTCCTCATAACTTTAGTCTACTAGATATTTAACATATACTCAGACATCATGGATCTTTATATCCCATTTTTTACTTTTCAAAATTTTATGCTTCAATATTCAAATAAGTTAGTGCCATGCGGCAACAACCCACTAAAACACAAATTTTGAAAAGCTTAAAAAATTTTAAAATGATTTCAGTAATCAAAACATTGAGATGTTTATATGTGTCATCTTCCCACTCACCTAGTGATTGATAGAATCAAAATCTCAAAGTATTGATGTTTTGGGAAAGCATAACATTGATAGTCATTGGAGTGTCTCAATCCCAAAAAACCATTATAATAAAAACATTCAAAAACATTCTACACCCTCTACGAAATTAGAATGGTGGGATTATGACATGTGCCATCATCCCACTCTTCCATAGTCTACACATCAAAAGGAAAATTATGATATCCTTGTAGAGTACATAATCGCTTGATTTTTCCAAGTGTCACCATCCCTAGGGTATGAGATAGTAATAAGCATAGAATAAGGTAGAGAAATAATGATGAGGTGACATGGAGGAAAACTTTTACCACATGTCCCAAAAACTATATAATGGTCTGGGAACTTCAAGGAAATACTTATAGGAAAAGCAAAAAATAAACAAGTGTCAAATGAAATTTTAGGTGACAAAGCACTCAAGGCCAATAGGGAAAGGGCCACTTGTTAGTGTACATTAGAGAGAGTGCATCATAAAGAAAATATAAATATGAAAAAGTAAAAATAAAAAAGGATTCATAGTTGTTGGAAACATTTATCCACACATATTAGCTGACTACATTCAATTTAGTGAACTAAGCAAATCCAAAGGATAATATATGTAATTAACCAAATCAATTGCAATCACATTTCCATTTAATTGACAATTACAAGTGTGAAATTAGTCTCTACATTGACTAATCAATACTCAAATAGTTTCAAAGAAACAAATCTTAAGTGTATAAAAAGGGATTCCTCTTCAAAATTGCCACATCTCCTCCTTTACGTATTCTATCATAAGGTCTAACCAATACAGAAATACAAAGTTTGATGAGCTAAATTTTAATCATTAATTCAATCACTACTTGGACATTTGAGAATAAATCTAGGAAATAGAGGCATATGGATCTAAAGATTAACTCTAACCCTTAACATAGAGGTACATATAGGACTTGGTAGCAATCAAATCAATGGGTCCACATGGCATAGTGGTAAAACAAGAGTTAATTCCTTGCATTGATATAGTATATGATTTGTTTATAGATGGCCAATTTTATATCAAAATCCTACATGACTATTAGAATAACAGTACTTCAGGTAATGTTAGAGGGTGTGCTTTTGAGAAGTGTTATTGACTCCCCAACCTAGAAACAACTTATAGCCAAATCCTAACTAACCAATGTATGTTAGCCAATAATATTAATATTAATTTACAAAAATGGGCACACATCTAAAATATGTTCAAGGTTAAAGGACTCATCTCTACCATCCCAATTTCCATCTTTAGGCTAGTAATCAAGATTGCAGTAGCCTGGTTAAATAAAATATATGATTTCCTAACCATAACCTAGATAAATGAGGTTTGGATTCCCCTACTACATGCCATCATCACCTCCACCAATTTCATCACCATTGGGGAAATATTAATGCTAACTTAATTCACCAATTTAGTAGTGCACACACTAGACAAATGGAAATTGTATATGATGTCCTATTTAGTCGATGTTATAACTGGGATAGTCCACTAAGTTTTTGAAGTAAATTGGGAAATTTTCCATAAGTAGCTAAAGAAAAGAATTTATTATGAGTTAAATTTAATCCACATCCATATATTCATGAATAAAATGACCAAGTTAACATAGACCTCATATATAATGGTGTAATAGGTCATTCATGGCAAGGATATGCCAAAGTTATTTGATCATATTAAAAGGACTCTTTTAATTATTAGTAGCTATTAGCTCTACCTAGACTTCAAAATCATTACATTAGATGGAACTAAGGACCTTCCCATGTATCTTCATCAGTTGGTATCAAATAAGGTGTGAAAACAAGAAACTAAGGCTCAATTGTAAAATTTCATAGATGTCATTGTAAGGAGTGATAGGTATGGAATAATCCACCCAATGCCTATCATAATTGGATGGATTTAGTACACTAAATGGGAAAAATTCTAGTTATTTAATAGGACTATAAAGTCCTACTATTTCAAAAGGGTACCCTACAGGTAATGGTATACATTAAAAAGGGTCAAGAACCACCTAAATAGACTCAAATCCATGGTGAAAATTGATTATAGCCATGTGTAATATCTACTTGATGATGTGTTACTTGATTCCCTAAATGTTATTTAATTTTGAGAAGGGATGAACAAAGTAAGTATGTCTATTGTGGTATCTAGGCTTATTTAGTAAAATTTGAACACTACTAAGGAGGATGCTCAAAATAATTGAGAAGGATCATTGGGACTTGAATCCCCCTCTTAGGCCTCTCTTATAGGTTGAAATTCAAGGACATGAGCAATATGGATAATCTGGGCCTACTTCTATGGGTATTAAAAATATAATTACTCAAGGTCCTTCTTAGCATCCCATCTTGGTGGTCACCATCACAACATCAACCATAGTGTTTGCTCCCACTCACCCAGCTACCATTTCATCAAGCACTATAAACATAACATAGCCTAGTGGGATATTCTATATGTTTCATTTTCTTATGCTCATGGTGTCCCAATAGGTAATCATCCCATATTTCTTTCTAATAATTTATAGATTTCTTGCTTCCCCATTTCCACCTCCATCAACCACTATTATCATTCCTTCATCACTCTCTATTTACATTTTAGTTTCACTTATTTTTTTCTTCCCTTCCATTAATATCATCTACCACTCCCATTGGGCCACCTTTTATATACCAAACAAAGGTGAAGGCATCTTTTATTTCCCCTCAAGATATTCTAATAGAGGGAGCCTTTGAGAAAATATCAAGATGTGGAAAGGATAAAAGAAGAGGATCAAGGGAAGTAAAACCCTTGGAAATTTTAGATGATGAAAAATCTAATAAATAAGTGATCCTATAGGGAGAGTGGTTCACTAAATAAAATTGGAAAGACAAGATGGAAAGCTCATTCTCTAAAACCATCAATGAGACCATAGAGACTGTCCTAGAGGATGAAAGGTTGAAATATGAATGTTAGTTTATGGACACTATGATTTTAAATACTAATTTGGGATCCAATAAATTACTTTATAACCAAATTGGATATAATAGAGATTAAGCAGAGTCAAAAGATATAGATTTAGCACAAGGATAAACATAGAGTACATCTCTAGCCTCAGTCCCTCCTAACACATCAATGGTGTCTAATAAGGTCACTAGGTGGAGAGGGGCCAATCCTCCTTTCACTTAACTAGGAACATCTTCTCCTAAGCCCATGATTCCCCCTGGGTATTCCCCTTTTCTACTTTAACATGTTAGACAAAACCTTCACAACAACCAATGTTCCTAAATTTATCTCACTAGATCCAAAATATTCAATAAGTAGAGGTAGGAAGGGAATACTTGGTTATTTTGGAGCATCCCATAGTCAAGATTCAGTTTTATAATGAAATTTATAGAATGATAAAGATAAAGAGGAAAAATATATTGGTTGAAATAAATAAAGTGGAGTTGGAATAAAGAGATGATGTGATCCAATAGAATAAAAATTGAAAATCTCTCCTCTTTGACTTGGGCATACATAGGTAAGACCTATATAATTTTGTAGATTATATAGGGTGAGTACCAAAGGAGGTGTTTTATGGGTATGACCAATCGATGAAAGTCTTAAAGGAAAAGAATACCATTAATCCTCTAAGTGATCTCATTGGTAATGCGTATAGATGAGCCCATAAGTTATATGATGTCATCAAATTAGTAAAGGACACAAATAAGGAATCCCAACTGAGATGGGGGAATGTCTTTTCCCTTATATAGAATATGAATAATATGAAGGATAAGATTTATTTTTTGAGCTAAACAATAACCAAGGATAGGACCTATAGTCACCTAAAATTGATACGACCCCAAAGGATGCATAGGATAAAAGATATGTGTTTGTTTAGGGGGATAACTCACCTGAGTGGCATGAGAAGATGCAAAATTTAATGCAATAACTCAATAGTTATGATGGATATGCCATCACTTTTCTCAAGGAAATGAGAGTTGATGGTGTGAATAACTAGTGGATAATTAGTCTTTAAGACCACCATTGAATACCTCCTCTAGATGACTATAAATAATTTTAGAGCAATGTTCAAGGGGGACATATGTAAAACCCATGATGACCTATAAAAATTTATAAACTTTACTAAAATAAGGGTTATTAGTTCATACTCTTTATGCGTAGATTGGGGTTGCATTAAACACATAAAAAAATTAATGGGTAAGCTCCCCTAGTTATTCAAGAGATATTTTTTGGATTCCAAGATGATAGATAATGAATTTTAGGTGGGCATGGTCTCTACTCACAAATCCAAACAAGTAAGAAATCATCTCTGGACTTGTCACTCCCATAAACCATCTTGACTACACCAACATCTTCAATAGCTTGGCCTATTGTTACAAAAGCTTTGATGGTAATAATTTCCAGAGTATAAATGTCCACAACTTTAACTACTTCATCAAAAAAGGAATGATGTGATTTAGTGGTATCAAATTTTTTTATAATTTATTTGTCTATTGGTGGCATATTTTTTGAACTTTCATCTATGTACTCTTTTGAGATATATTTTCTAAAACAAATGTAAACTTTGAGAATGAATTGAGTGATGAGGTGTCCCCATCCCAAGAATATTTATACATATGGATTCTATATTCTAAAGGGAATTATTTTTACATATGAATATAGATAATAAATAATTCAAGTTATTTTGCACTTATATGTCATATAATTCATTCTCTCTCTTTCATGTAAGTGTCATAGTAGTTATATTTATGATCTAACCAGTAGCTTAATCTTTCTTCATATATGCAATATATGTTTAAAGTATCTCATAATCAATTAATAAGACATTATAAAATGCGATGTTTATTCATAATTTAGGTTGATGAATCTTATTTAATAATATATCAAATTTACTATTTTGAATTTATGTTGAGACACCATTTGGTGCAACTTCATATATTCAACCATAACTAGTCAAAGGCATTCTCTAGTAGTAGATATAATATTGAAGATAAGATATTAATATTGATAACAATAATCCTTTATTTAAATAACTTAGAGTTAATCACAATGTATCCTTCAGACCCTTTCACTGTGTTTATCATTTTGATGTGCTAAAGTAACAGCCTACAAAACTTAATTCTTTGGCATTTATCCTTCTCTTGAATCTTGTTATAAAGAATTCATGGTCTTTATTTGTATATATTTTTATCCACCTTGCCTTACCCTCTATTTTTTAGTTTCTTTGAATCCTATCCATTATAGAGTAAATCTATCATCTCCACATCTAATTTAAGTCAATCTATGATCCATATCCATATCCAAACCAACCGAGTTAACAATTACATTGCTCATTGATCTTCTACGATTGGTAAATACAAGACCCAATACCTGTAACTTGTGCCCTATATTGAATTTATCCTTCATAGAGATCCCATAATTTTAGAGAGTACCTCGTATATGTCTTTTATGTGTGTAAAACACACACCAAAAAAAATATGGTGCTAGAAGGATAGACTATTTCACTATTTAGACTTGAATAGCTATTAAGTTATACTGGATATAACCAAAAAACTAACTAGGTCAAACTCTAGTAATAACCTATTTCATCTACCCCTATAAGCCCATATAAAATTTTAAGTTAGACAAAGGTGTTATAAAAAGGTACAAGGCTCATTTTTATGCTCTAAATAAATAACCACCCCCATGCCCAATGGCCTAGCCTTCGTTGATAGGTTTTGCCTTTAATATGATAGGAGGAATCCATGAACTAACCCCAAATCCCAAGAAATACCTTCTCACCTTCTCTCCCTTGAGGGTAAAAACTCCCTAAGAACATGTTAATGCTTATACAACTAATCTAGGGATACTAAATGTAGTCCATGAGGATGTAGCCTATTGTCTCTTCCCATATACACTACAAGATGACACCTATGACTAGTTATTTAATATTTTTAAAGGTTCCATCACATCCTTGATTGATTGTTTGACCACTATCCTAGGATAATTTGTCCAAGTCACTATCCCTAGTATTATCTACTAACTCTTTACTAGCATGAAAAATTGAACCTAATGAACCCATAGGATCATTTAATGTAAGAATCTAGAAAATGTATATCTAAATAGAAAATGAAAATTAGAAAATTGTGTCATTAACTCTAGATATGTACAAAAAATATCTTAGATCCTATGGCTATAGTGTTTGTACATAGAGCAGTTGGTGTCTTAGATGTGATCCAAGTATATTATAAATATATAGAATTTTACCATCAAATGAACACTTAGCCATAAGGATTGGAAAGAATATATGTTTATCATACCTATTTAATGTTATATCTAGTCCCACATTTTAGTCAAAATAGTATGGCTCATAATCAAGCTCATGACCATATGTAACTTCCCTTATCTCACATTGTACCTAACCAAATATTGGGTTTATTAAAAAATCCTTTCCAAGCATCTAATCCTCATAGAATCAAAGCTCTATTCCTATTCAATGCTTCTAATACTCAAGGAATGGTTGTTTATTCTAAAAAAATTGAGATAGACTCCATATCAAAAATGGTAAATAAGTTAAGTAATGAGGTATTAACTATGCATAAACATATGAGGAATTTTGTCAAACATAACTCTAAAAAAGATATTTAGTTACCCAAGATATAACCAACCTTTTAATAATATCAAGAATACTGATGAGCATTTATCTAACAAAATTTGAAGATGAACATTATGGAAGTTGTGTTACCTAACTAGTGAAGGGTTCATAATGCATCCAAAAATGGAGATCTAGATTATGAATAATAATGTGTATCCTTTCATATCTTTAAAAGGGAACTTCATAGACAATAAATATTTGAAAAACTAACTGATCCATCTCCCCTTGAGGCTTTGATCCACTCTAACACTATTATGGTCTTCAATACATATGATTTTCCATTTTTAGTTGGAGATAATGAACTAGAGGACACCATGGATGAAGTCCATGTTTTCTAGAAGATCAAAATAAATTATTATAATTTAAGGAAAAGGTGACCTTTTACTCCTCTACACCTCTAAATGATAGTAATATCACTCCTCTAGATACAAAGAGGAATAACAATCTACCTCTCCCAAAGGATAGGGATTAGGTGCAGCCCACTGAATCATCAAACAAAGGAAGCTACACTATCATAGATGATATGAAGAATATCAATGTCAATATTAACCTACATGAGTTACATTAGATCACTGAGTAAAGAGAACTATTTCTTAAATTTTTTATTGGAATATCTTTGACATACAAATCCCAGATGGCTCATGTGAAGTAATGATCTATATAGACAAAAATAAGATTCTACCCTTTCGAATGATAGTTAGAATGTTTGATAAGAATGTTCACAATTATCTAGTTGACTCAAGAGCATCAATGAATGCAATGCCTATAGTCATATGTAAAATGTTAGAACTAACCCCAGATTATTAAAAAAGGGTAGTCCTACAACTAGACAAATATGAAGTACCTTATGTCAGGGGATTATGGAACAGGCACATACAATTGGCCTCTAAACCATGCATATAAAAAGTTATTTACATTCTAGTCATCAATATTATAGAAGACTAAAATTTGTTGCTCATATAAGATTGGCCAATAACATTAAATAGATATGTACCCACTAATTTCACACATATATGGATACCTTGGAAGGTTGTGGTAAATAAAATTAAGATTGATTAAGAGGAGAAGATGAATTCCTTGATCACATAATACAATGCTAAGATTGAGAAGATCAACTTTGTATCTTCACAAGTTTTTATCTACACCTTCACTACCATATAGAGGCCTCATCACCAAAAGTTTAAATGACCTTCATAGTTATGGGCCCTTTACATTGATGGTACATGATCAAAACAAAGATTATGTTTTCATGTATCCTTAATGAAACTTGATGGAAAGTAGTACCTAAAAACATATAAATTATAATTCCATTGAACTAATAATCAAGTTTATTATGAAGCCTTGATCCTAGACCTATAGTTTGCCTTAGGACATGATGTCTAAGAGCTAAAATTATTTGATAATTTAGATCCGGTGGTGAACTAATCTAGTAAAATACATTAATTCAATCTAATTTACCTAAATAAATACAAACATAGATCCTAGAACATAATTTATCCCTTTGAGGAATTTAACATCTAAGCTATTCAAAAGAAAGATAACCAAATGGAAGATTCATTAGAATATTTAGCTACCAATGTAACAACATTCTCATAGTCCAAGATGTATAAATTTTCCATGGAGTTGGTGTGATCCCATTTGATCCTCGATAATCCATAAAATTTCTAAGACTTGCCAGTAAATAATTATTGATCCTTTCAATATTATATTATAGATTAAAATGACTTTAAATTTTGAGATCATAAGACCTTATGAAGGATTGTATCATATAGTTCAAGGAAAATACAATCACCATGGGGATGATATCCTTAGAAAGGATCTTCGATATAGATCCACAAGATAATAGATAAAGAGAAATGAATATAGATCAGTCTCACTTTGATAAAGAGAATTTGGGAACTAAAAATGTCCTTGATATGCTAACATTGACATGTCTTATACCCAAGGTGAAAAATCTGAGCTAAAATATTGATGAAGTAAAAGGATGTTATTACTTACACCTATGATGACTTAAGGACTTTTCATCCCTAGTTGTTCACCCATACTTTCCTATTAAGTCCTGGTAATAGACTATTCAGATAACATCAAAAGACTATGAATCCAATCTTACATCCCCTCATTTAAACTTATGTCCAAAAGTTATTATATGCTAGAATCATATTTCTTATCATGCACTCTACCTAGGTGGTGAATATGTTACCCATCAAGAATAATAATGGAAAAATAAGGATATGTGTCAACATGAAGAACCTAAACCAATCTTTAGAGAAGGATAACTACCCTATGCATTCCTTGGATACTGTAATCTAGGTTGTTGGTGGATTTTAAATGATGTCCTGCTTGGATGGTTTCTCTTGATATAACTAGTGGATGGTAGAAGCACCAGACCTAATGAATATTTATTTCACCACAAGTGGGGAACATAGACTTATAAGAGGAAGCCATTTGGCCTGATCAATGCTAAGGAAACATTCCATTGATCCATCAAACATAAGTTTTATGGAATTATTGATAAGTGAATAATTATCTATATGGATGACCCCACTATGTTTTCTAAAAATAGGGTGGATCATGACAATGACATTCAAAAGGTGTTTGATAGATGCAAAAGATATGGATTGTCCCTCAATGTAAAGAAGAGAATATTTTGAGTGATGAGAAGAAGTTAATAGGTCATATAATCAGCAAGTAAGAAATTCCTATCAATCTAAATTATGTGCAATCCATTTCAATGATGAAACATCCAATAGTAGTAAATAATTAAAATTATTCTTTAGTAGTATTGACTTTCTGCACAAGTTCATATCTAGGTTTGTTAATATTGTAAAACCACTAAATACTATGTTAATTTTTCACTTGGATTTGTACCCTTTGAGGAGATGTCTCAACTCTCCTCATCCAAGTGGCATAATTGAAATACCTCTAAACTGTGAGTAGCCTAGGATGAGGTGAATCTATAGATAGGGATAGCTCCCTTGATGTACCACTTGTAGACCAATACTAAACCTATGATTGTGAGGGAAAAAGGAGATAAAGAAAATTAAATAATTCTAAGGGGGTGATACACGAAATTAGTTGATGACTACCAACTAGTTTCATGTTACACAAGAGAATAAATGACTAACTAAACATACACTTCTCCAATCTAAATCTTCTCACATTAATGTTTCATTATGAGGTTGTGCTAAATATTTAGGATAGGAGGACTAGATAAGAGGCCTAAAATGGAAATATTTTAATAGGCTAAATCACTCAACCTTAACACATCCTAGAACACTTCACATGACCTATAAGAAGCTTTCCAACTGTAAATAGGTGAGAGAATGAGACAATATGCTAAGCAAAAAAGAGTCATAACTAGGCAAGATCAATCATCCAAGTAAAATAAACTATGTAAAATCATGGAAGAGGAAAAAATTAACAGTCTTTACTTATCCATAGTATTTAAATGAGCAGGACTTCGCCATTCTCAGGTAGAGCATAATTTACAAAGGCAAAAATGGCTAGTTCTTATATAACTTGAGAGAGAGAGAGAGGAATAAAGAAGTCCAAAGGTCACAAGTAAACTTGTCAAGCTAAGAAAATAATTTACATATGCATGATAATTATATGTGAAACTAACCATGCAAGGTTAGGAAGCATGAATGTCACCCAAAGTCATAAAACTCTTGAAAAGTGGCGTAGAAATTTTCATTCTAGCTCAAAAAATTGCCTTCATTATTTAAACCTAATTGAACATCCAAAAACTTACTAGGGATAGGTATAATGATTGGAATCAAGGGAAAGGTTTATATACACTCCTCTCCATTCATTAGTTATAATCCTAGTCATCTGGCATCATCTAAAAATGAGCTATCACTACCTACACTCTAAGAAAACTCGTCTTTCAATCACCCCTCACACTTGGCCCCAAAATTGGCTTCAATTTTCCATTGAATTTTTTTTGAGGGAGTATATGACACTTAGAAATACTCAATAAGGCCTTTGAATTCTCAATCAGATCTTAAAAATTCATCCACTTAAAGTTTTTACAATTCTCACCATCATGATCACTATGCTAGTTTTGGATAGCTTAGATGAAACTATTTATTGGGGTACCTAAGATTTGTTATAAAGTAATAAATTATCATTGGGAGTTATATTAATTCTTAATCTTCTTATCCATGTGATTTAAATCTTCAAAATCCTAAAATCTACAAAACACATAAAAAATTTGAGAAAACCATGTTTTTTACCCCATCTATACAATTCTATACAGTCCAATTTCATGGGGAGTAGCCTTAGAGAGTATTATGAAAGGTTAAATAACTTTCATGGTCAATCTGAGTCATCTGGATATGCCCCCAACACCATTTTCCCAATTGGGTCCTTATCCAAGGGTTTAGGAGGGTTTTATCCATATTAATATCTTAATCTCTTTTCATGAAGATTGGGCATTGGAATTTATAAAAATTACACATAAATTATTTTAGGGACCCATGATAACTTATCTTATCTCCTTGAATCTCCATACAAGGTGTCAAGGTAGATATGAGCATTTCAACTTAGCCCATCAAACTTGTTTCTCCATTTCATGCAAGCTTGGACTATCTCTAATCCAAAAGTGAATTTATTGATGCCTCTTATAAAATATTAAGGATTTAACATATCTAAGATAACATAAAAAAACATGACACAAACCATTATAATACTTGTTTCATGTTATAATTTGAAGTGATCCTCCATTTGGCCTCTAGTCCTAAACCCTACCAACTAGGCCTAACTGAAAATCTTGTGTGTTTAGACCACTTGATGAGTTTACAAATTTATTTATTATTATATTCTTATTGTTATAATTATATAGGTGTATTAAAACTTTTAACACATTCCTTAAATGTCTCTATATCTTTTGGTCAATTAGTTTTTCCTCATTCTCCAAAACTATCAGTTTTCACTCAAGGAAAGTGTCCTCTATCTGAGATAAAATAATGGGATGTTACCCTATTATATAAAACCAAAAGAATATTTTAGGGTATTTTAAAATATTCTATGATATCCCACATAAAATTTTATCCATTTGTCTTATGATTTTACCTTTTAATTCCTTAAAAACCTAAGACAGATTGTAGGTAAGTAGCTTGTGGGAAAGGTTTATCATGTGGATTGTGTGATGCATCATTAGATACCCATTTTTAATCATTTACCATTTTAAACATATTATATATACCTTATTGGTCATTGTTAGTGTGATCCAGGTTTGTTAAACACTTCAAGTACTTACATGCCTCTTTTTATATAATTAATTCTCAAGACTGTATGTATCATTCTTGACTTTGTTGTTTATCTTAGAAAGGAACCTGTAGGTGTTATTTTCATGAATTAACCTAAAATATAATGAATAAAACATATTTATATCACCTTTGATTCATTTTATATTTTTTTGGTCTTTCTTCTTCATACTAAACTTATGTTAATCACTGAAAGCATCATCCCCTAGTCACAACCTATAATAGTTAATAGTGGCTGACTTCATTAGAGTAAAAGGGCTTATGAGTGAAAATTTCCCTTTGAAAATGGTTTCACGTGTTCTTTATAATTCTTAAAGGAGACACTTTCCATAAAAAATATATTAACTTCATGATTAAGTCCTTTTTATGAAATATATAGGAGCTGATAGTCAGTTGTAGATTAATAGTTTATAGGAAAGGTTCCTATACATGTATCTTGAGTATAAAAACCTACATGTAAGCTTGTTTCGGTTATATTTAAACTCATTTAAAACCTATTACCCTCTAAAACCACTCAAATTCATATTCAAATCTTCTACCCTCTTGAATTATTACTCCAAATCATTCTCTCACCTCTCCTGTTGTAGGTGGGTATTTCAAGGCTTAAGACACCATTGTAGGTGTGAATTTGAGATAAAACATAGAATTCAAAAATTATTTATATAACCATTGGATAAAGAATGATTTATTCAACCATATAAAGATATTTAGTCATAGAGGCATGGTTTTGTATTACAACATTGGATGGAGGAGTCTCTTATAGCTCAGACCTATAGATAATACTAACTGAGTTTAGTATAAAAATATACAACATAAGGATTTTAAATAACTAGCTTCCATTAGTCATCTTGACTATATATATTTTAGAGGTCTTCTCCTATGTAGAGGCTACTAGTTTCGTCCATTTAAATGCTTCAAAAGTCCTTATAACCCTATTGTATGATTCTACCAAAATGGATTTAGGCCTCTATTTTGTACTTTTATGGATTTGATCCCTAAACCTATAGTCATTACTTTTGAAGGTGAATTTCAAATTTACTTGTAGTTTATCACTTTAAATTAACTCACTACAATATCCTCAATAGACTAGGATACCAAGGAGAAACTCATCACTTGTTTCAACACCTCAAAAGACTCCTCTCCATAGTACCACATATAGGTGGTTATTCCAATGCATAGGTAGTAGATAGTCTTATGTGCAATGTGTATGATTTTTAGGTTTAAATTTATTTTAAACCTTTTCAAAAATTTAAAATTCACTCCTTTCATCATTAAGGATCCTATTCAGCTCAAATAGATCCTTACAACTTGTAGATGAACATTTTCATGTATGCAGGCAAATAGTGAGTTAGAACCATGTATGGTGTGTAGGACTTGAACAACCGTTATACCTCCTTGAAATGTAAAAAAGGATCCTCTAAAAAATTTTAAGGCTTGGATCAAGTCAAGACATCCTAATTTCAACATGATTTTCCTTTTCAAGGCACCTACAAATGCACATGCATGGCTACCTCACTGGTAAGTTGGATATGATTGTAACTACATATATATTTATTTGGGAAAAGAGATTGAAAGGTGAAGGTAACCAATATAAAATTTATAACATGAAAACCAACCCATATTTACCCTAAAAAACCACTATCAAAGAAAGAAGATCCTGTAAATGGTGAAAAACTACCTGCAACATAGAATGATGCATTCACTTACAACTTGAGATAATTTCATTTACAAACATCTTTAAACAATAAACCAAGAATGGGGATAATTTTAGGAGGGATTTATCATCATTTTAAAATAACATTAGTAAGTTAACTATATGGAATTGTCCAAACTAAGGAAAAACCTATAGGGTGCATAAATTAGCAAGCAAAAAAACATAGCCAATTTTTTAGGGATGATTAATAAAGCACAAGTCACCATTATTATAAAAAAAACATAAAATATAATATTAATAAGTTTAGAAGACACCCCCAAGAGCAATTTTTCTAATACTTCCCTTGCTAGCCACACCAAGTACAAACTTGTTGATTGGTTTTGTGTGTCTAGAAGCATGAAGAAGGACAAGAATAGTTTTAGCTCAAATTTGGAACTTATAAATCATTTAAAATATGTAATTGAGATTGAAGAATCTAGAGAGACATTTCATGGCCTTATCCCACATGTCACCTTTCCCCATGGGCCTTACAAGTGCCAAACTCTTCTTTTTTCCTAAGAAAATTGCTCTTTTTCTAAATAACATGACACTTTTCAATTATAAATACTTTATTAAGGCATAATAGGACACATTTCACATGAAATAACTTTTATTACACCTTAAAAATTCCCAAAGAGGTTGTACAACTAATTTAATGCTCATTTTGACCCTCAAAATGACTCAAAAAGACATAAGGAGTAATATAACTAATGACCAATTCTAATATAACATTAAATCACACTAAATAACCTATAATACACATTAATACATATATATTATACCCTTAAAACACCTAAAAATCAAATGTTTACCTATAGGGGTCCTACTTTGACCTATAGGGTCAAATATGGTCAATAAATTGGCAACTCATAGGGGTAGTGTGCCTGCTATACTAAAGACCAGTAGCCTTATTAGTCTATTGTGATTAGGGAGTCATCTAAAGTCTGAAACTTAACAACAAAACTTTGACAATTGATAATAATCTTTGATCAAGACAAGACCAAATGACTACCTCAAACACACAAAACTAAGGACATACACCAAACAAATCAAACAAACTAACAAGACAAACAAACACATATGCTAAAAGAACTTAGAAAAATAAAAACAAACCACTATTTACAACTAAAAATTAATCATACCTCCGTTTATAGGATCAAAAAAATATTTCTTTGCATCTCCTTCTTCATGAGATGAATGATTATGCCAAGCATGTTTCTCTTTGAATTGAATACTCAATAGATCAGACCTAATCTTTGGGACTTCACTTGCTATGATCTCAAGTAAATGATATTCAAAAAGGTTTCCAATGTAGATGTATTCCTCTTGGTCTTGTATACATACCTCATATTGCTTCCCACTCTCCATGTCATGATCAACATGTTTCTTCTTTGTAGGCATGATTTCAAAATAGTTTCTTATTCCTTGGAATATTGAAGCTAATAGATGCTTTTTTTTACCTCAAAAATTTAAGGTGAAATTTTATTTGGATCTTATATAAAAATTTGAAAATTTTCATCTTGATTACCATCACTTGTAATCAGCTCTAATGAATTTGTAGACCCCTTGAGAGATTCAAACTCATTGCAAATGTTTTCAAATTGTTGCCATAAGTCCTCATCCTTTTTTTCATCAGCATCATGAATGGGAAGAATAGGAGAAGATCCTTCATCCTCTTATTTATAATCCAAAAGTACTTCATCTAATATTTCTTCTTTGACACAAAGAAGACATTATTCATTTCCAACCAAACAAGAAGATTCAACACCCGGACTCACTTCTTTTTCAATACTTAGAACCTCTTAAGGGCTCATATTTTATTATTTTCGAAATAATAGGGTTTTATTCCTAATTAAATAAATACGTTTGATCAATTTAGCTTAGTAAATAATATACAATAATAATGCTACTAATTTTTGTAAACATATTTCTATTTTTTCCTTTTCTAAATATAGTAATAAATAAGAAAAATCCAACATAGATTATTATAAATGATCTAGACTAAGATAGGGTCTGATACTAGAGGATCTAGAATAGGAAATGGTCCAAAACTAGATGATAAGGTTCTTTTCTAGGTTATAATGGAGCAATAAAAGTGAAACGCCCTATTTTGTTAAGCTATAGTCTTTTTTTCAATATAGTTATCTAGGTGGTTTAGGATTTTTGTGTTTTGTTCGATAGACCTATGTTACCTTATTGGTGAAATAATGAAGACTAGAAAATTAAGGAGCTTGATGTGCATTTTTTTTAAAATATTCAAATCCCTAAGATCTCTTCATGTTTGAACTTGAATGGATACTTAGAAAAAGATAGATAAGGGGTTAGTGTTTAAAGGATACATTGCACACACTTTACACTGCATGTGTGGGCACGTTGCATACAAATCAATATTCTGAGGGATCAAGCTAATTTAGTTCTCCTATTGAATTTATTGGTGTAATCATGTATGAGAAATGCAAATAGATTTAAAAATGAATGTACTTTGTAAGGCTAGGGACTATTTCAAAGGATTGAATAAGCTTGAAATGATCTTGAAAAGTTATATGTAGAGAATAAGGAAGAGTGCTCGAGTGTACCTGCTTGTATTCTTGCTTCATTCATGTGAATGAGTGCCAACCATTATAAATGGAAATTTAATATCTATTTATAGGGAAAATAATGATAATGGGTTAAATGAATTCATTTTAGGTTGATAAGTAAAAAGATAAGGATCCAAAAGAATCTGGTTGTTAAGGGCAATTTTGAACTTGGACAAGAACACCAAAATTAGGACACCCTAGGTTTGATCACTCTTATACATGTTGGGCACTATTATCCTAAGGTAATGAGACCTAGGTGGATGGATCTAAGACTAAAATATCCACTTGAGTCTTAAAGGGTTAATTCTAGAAGGTTGGGGAAGACTGGGAATTAATGAAAGATTAGCCTAGAAGGTTTGTGTGAGTAATAAAGAAGACCTATGGATTGGGTGTTATTATCCATTCTTAAGTAATCCAATTTTTTATTTTATATGACTAAATTTCCCCCCCTTTATTTTATTCATCTATCAAAGTGAAATACTCGGATAAATGAAAGTAAAAAAGCATACATGTACTTATGTATAAGGGAGAATCTCATGAAGTTATGTGAAGTTGGATGTGCATAGAGAGAGAGCATGCTATGAAGCGTAAATATTAAATGAAAGCATAAAGTAGATTATTTCTTACTAGATACACTATATCTAAAATAATAATGTAAAAAACTTGAGTAAGAGGAAGAGAAAGGAATGAATACACTTCATTAGGTATGTGAACCAATAGAAAACATGTTGTGATGCTAGATTATGCTGGATGATGTTGGGTATGTGATGAATTAATATTAATATAATGAATGAATGTAAGTGCTCAATTCCTTATAAGTTGAGTCAATAATTAAAATTTTATCCCTTTGGATCCATCATTACCAACTAAGTAAAGTTAATAAATCATGCATGTGTTAATTGATGACTAGACTATGTGTCCAATCCCTCTAAATAGGTGGCTCAAGAATACAAAGGTTGGCCCTTTGGCTCCATCATTGCCCCATGAAGTGAAGATATGAATTTATAATAGTATAGAATATATTTCATATGAAATGTCTCATGTATCCTATGAATGTTCTACAAATCTGACAATGTGGTGTATATAACTTGAATGTATGATAGAAACTATGCCACTCTTGGCCATTTGGGAAGATGGAGGTTAGGCTTGTAGGAAATCCACTTCAAAACTAATTCAATAGGCTTATACGAAATCCAACTTAGGAACTTGAGTACATGTAAATTTAAACTTCTATGAAATTTCAACTTAAAAGTGATGCCAACTAGCTATAGATGGAGTAAGGCACACAACTACTGAGAATGCCTAGATAATAAACTAAATCTAGAAATAAAATAAGACCAATGTGACACACATTACCCCAAATAATTGGTGTTTGGAAGTTATGTGAACTACCTAATATGAAATTTAAAGTGAGTACCATCATCCCATGCATGATAACCACCTATAGCTAGATTCTCTAAGAAAATTATATTGAATTTTTGATTTTGACTAATATGAATGTGTAAAAACTATATCAAAACTATAATTTTTTCCTGATTATAGAAAAAATTAGTTTTTTTATACCTTTATAGGAGTGAAAAAATGAGGACAACCCTATGTTTGGTGCTATCATTTATTTCTAACACTGTTATCTTGTGCTAAAACTAGTTGTTGATATGGAATTATCACTATTTTTGTTCTCTATTCTAACTGGTTTGACCTCTAATTTCTTAACTACGTGATTTTAATATTTTTATTTCAATTATTAGAAGTTTTAATCTCTATTCAAAAAACCCATGTTCATTTCCCCCTCTTCTGAGGGTAGGAATGATGAACTTGCAATGACTGCCCTTAGAAGAAAAAAGTAATGAAAGTGTGTTATGCTACTTAGATACATGATATAGAAATGATGTTTGAAAATATATATCTAGATATAATAATTTTTGTATTGAAATATTGTTAGATCAACAGGGGTATGCGTAGATAGATATAACAATGTATAAGCATGTACAAAGTATTGAACTATAACTGGAAATGTTTAGATGTTAGTTGTTAGTTGTTAGTTATTATTTACAGTGATAAATCATGATGTTCATCATGGCATCTAAGAAAATAATGAAAATTAATGACATGGATCATGGCAATGAACAATAAAAAAAACAATCAAGCAAACAAGCACATGGAGCAAGAAGAAAGAAGCATATAAGGTTGGCCGAGGGGCCATACAAATAAGGGTCATAGGCACATGCAATTCAAATTATAAAACAAGCATACAAAGCATATTCAAATGCCACACACACATAAAATTTAAAATAAGCAAAGATTGGCACAAGGACCACAGGGACATAGAAGTGTACATGAAAGGGACATTGGTAAATGTCCAAGGGTAAACACACATGAATACAAGCAAAGGACATTGGAAGATGTTCTAAGGCACAAATAAGAAGAAAAACTAGAATTGTAAATGCAATCACACAAGATATTATAATCAAGGAATGAAATTAAGTAAACTATAAATACAAACGCATCTAACTAATCAAAGTAAGAAGTGAAAGTATGTAAAACATGTTTACTATAAGACTAGGTATATTCTAAGACATACATAAGTGTTAAATACTAGTGAAATGTTGATATAGTAATCTATGTAATCTGGTAAGTAATTTACATTAGTATGATAACTAAAAGTGTGTAGTGTAGGATTGACATAACTTAGATGGTGTTGTCATGTAGAATATGCCCCAAGTGGGTATGTATATTAACGTGTGTTTGAAATGTAGAAGTATGAAGTTCCTCTCAATGGGTATAGTGAATCAATCAAGTAGATAGATGTCACTACATACACTCAAATGAGATCAAGTAAAGCATGGTAATGTAGATAAATTTATATACAATAACATGAAACAACAAATGTAAGTCCTAGCATGATAGTAGGAATGTAAAGCATGGATGATGTATAGAATCAAAATGTTTTTGAATCATTTGAATGTTCTTTTAGTTTTAAACTTTTTGTATTGTTGTTGTGTTTTGATATAAGTTATGTATAAGATAAAATAGGAAGAAATGATACTAACTAATGAGTCTCATGGGAGACTCCTTATCATCTTGTCTTGTATCAAGAATAAATATTGTGCATGATCTTAAAGCATGATGGAAATGCTGAGACTGTGGCTTTAAGAGTTGTATATTTTGTAAATTCTCTAAAATATTTGTACTAAATATCAGCTATGGGGTCTCATTGTAATTTTTAGAAGTGGATGTAACTATAGGGATTTTAAGGACCCATATAGTAGTAGGAGAAGCTCTTTGAACATGTGGTCTATATGTAAATGCATGCCATATCAATGAGACTACCCTAGGTGTGAATATGGTAGCTAAAAGTTGTCTAGAATCCTAGATATGTGTAGGTGTACGAACTCTTTATTCTAGTGATGAAAGTCTTGATTATGGTTGAATCTAGACTGGAGGAAGAACTGTAATAGGTGGAGTTGAAACTATATCTCAAGGGGTGTTAACCTGAGGGACAAAGCTATAACCATGGGTGTAATCACCATACCTATATTCATAAACTTGGGTGATATCATCTACCACATAATCTACTATAGGCATATAGCTGATAGTAGGTGTGCGATAAAAGCTAGATGTACAAAGTTTGAAGAGAGGAGGGGTATATATAACCACTAGTGTTTGCTTGTGTCTAGTAGTGATAGAGAAATACTTAAAATTATCCAAAGATTTAGATACATATAAGTAGAAACAATGTATATAAATATGTTTACAAATAACATTCCACATGATAGATAGGAAAAAAGGGATAGAGAGTATGAAGTTGTGCATGAATGTATAAGAAAATTTTGCATGTGTTATGACATTGTTAATGTGGTTAACATGATAAGATTGAAAAAATTTCCACATGAGGAATATAAATCAAAGGATAAAGGACATGAATTTTTTCATAAAGACATATAATTTACTTTTGACATGTAACATAACATTTTGAATTCATTTAGAAAAATGAAGTTGGTAATTATTCCATATGAGCAAAAGAAAATATGCAAAAAGAATTTTGAAGTCTTGTGAATTTTTTGCAATGATTTCTGTAATATCATCCCATATAATGAAACATAAACATGAAATGCAAAAGATGAAGTTTTGTACTAACATATGATAGAATTTATCATTCATATACATGATAAAGCCCATTATGGTTTTTTTGTTATTTATAATAAATGCAAGAAAAGTTTATAAATAAATGAGCATCATTTTTTTAATTTGATTATAGATGTAAGGTAATACCTCAAGAATCAAATAGGTTCTAGTATATGAAAATTAGAGTTTTTTCATTAATATTTATTCAAAATAATATGAATTTTTTAATTTGAATTTGAATTTTTGAGTTTGACATGAAACTAAAAATTCAAAAAATGATTGGAAAATAACTGAGACCTAGTTGATGTAACTAGGGTTTTTGAATGAATTTTTTAAAATTAGTGTCGTAATTTTAAAAATTTGATATGAATTTTGTGTAATTTTTCTTTAAAAATTTAATAAAAATTAGAAAATATTTTTAATATTAGAAATATATTTTTTCTAGTATTTGGAATGTGTTTGTATGCAAAAAGGACCTAGTATGTGCAAAGTAGGGTTTTCATAAAATATATTAAGAAATTTGAAATTAATTTTTAGATTTTGGATTTTTAAATACAAGAAAAATTAATAAATTATGGTGAAAAATAGTAAAAAATTTACCCTAGGGTTCTTATGGTTTTTGTGGAAAATTCAAAGTAAGTCAGGGTCACCAAATGTTTTATTATTTTTAGAATAATGGGGTTTTATTCCTAATTAAATAAATAGGTCTAAGAAGAGTAAATCAATAAATAATATACATTAATTAATATACTAATTTTTGTAAACATATTTGTATTTATGCCTTTTCTAAATATAGTAATAAACAAGAGAAATCCAACTTAGCTTATTCTAAATGATCTGGATTGAGACATGGTCTAATACTAGAGGAGTAGGGCTCAAAAAATATCAAAAAATAGATCTTGAAGTTAATTTATGGGATGTAAAAGAGTGTTGAAAGTGGAACACCCTACTATCCAGTGATGTAGTCCTTTTTTGACACTATTGTCTAGGTGGTCTAAGATTTTTGGGTTCTATCTGGCAACCCTGTATTACCCTGTCAGTGAAATATTGATACCTAGAAGGTTGAAGAGATCATTATGCATCTATTTCAAATCTTCAAATCCATATGAGCATCTTTGTTCTTGAAATTAACTGGAAACTTGGAAAATATAAATAAAGGGTTAGTATGTAATTTATATACTAATAGTCCCTTCTAAATGTAATTTTATAGGGAAATTGATGGTTATTGGTTAAATAAATTCATGTTAACTTGATAAGGAAAAAGATAAGAATTTGAAATAAATTGATGATTAGGGGCAATTTTACACTTGGACAACAATGCCAAAATTGAGATAGCCTAACTTTCAATGCTCCTATCCATGTTGGGAATTATTTTCCTAAGGGAATGAGACATAAACGGATGGATCTAGGCTTGAAATATCTACCTAGGTTTGAAAGGGTTAAGTCTAGAAGGCTGGGGATGACTGGGAATCAATAAAAGAATAGCCTAAAAGTGTTGTTTGAGTAAAAAAGAGGACATATGGATTGGGTATTATTAGCCAGGCTTAAGTCATCTAATTTCAAATTTTATATTACTATAGATCTCAAATTTTATCTCAACTAGCATAACCTAATTTTTGTTCTCTAGGGCTGCAAGATCCTCAATATCCTTCTCCTTCTTAGTGGCGCCAAGACTAGGCATCTTATAATCATGTAACTTCGCCTAATGAGGCTATCAAGGAGCTACATTTTATTCAGGAAAGAGTTTTGAATTTTAATCAATAAAATGATCCTCTTTAGGTTCCCATACCATAGGTCCATTAATCCAAAGGGTGATGGGGTGAGGACAAGATGAACTAGTTGTTAGAGGTGGAATATAGGAATCAAAATCAGATTGAGAATGAATTATAGGGGATCCTTTTGGAAGCTCTTGAGGAAGGGGCAGTAGGCCTTGGTATAAAATATCTTGGTTTTCTTCCTTCCATTTTACAATGACTTTGTTAACATCTAATTTATCTCAAGGACTCTCTTAAAGAAGGGTATATGTGTTGTGCTTATCCCTAGGATCTTCTTTTGAGTCTAAACCTTCAATCATACCTTAACTCAACAATTTGATTCTCAACTCTAACTCTTCAATTTGCTTGGCTAGGTTATCTTGGGAGAGTCTCTCTTGAATTTGATAGGAATCATCATGAAGATAAGGAGTACAAGAGGGCTAACATGGAACATAGTTGGTATCTTGAGTAAGGGTGAAAGGGGATTGTATAGGATCAAGTTCTTTCTCAACTTCACACTCTTTATCAAGGCCTTTATCTCCTCTCTTTCCCCATGACTCCACTATCTTATTCCATCCTAGGATGTTGGGATTAGGATAATCTTATTTTTTTTAGTGATGAACTTTGAGGAGTGAATAAAGTATTCAAAAAACTTGGGATCTCCTTAATCTTGGATTCTCCACATTATCTTCAACTTTGAATCTCACATCTAGAGGTCTCTTCTTGAGGTAGTGATGCAATGGAAGAGGGAACTAAGGGATTATATTCTAGTTATTTTTTTGATGATATGCAATGCTACATCTACATATTGGCTAACTCAATTTGCTTATAAATATTTGCTTCAAAAACAAGGTTTGTCTTCGCATCTCTCTCTTCCAGTTGATTGGGAAAAAGGTGGCTTTGATAATCTTAATTGGGCTCATGAATAGGGGTCATGTAGGACTGATATTAATATTGAGTAAGTGTATATAAAGGATGATAGGTTTAGTGAGGTTGATCCTTATGAATTTTTATCCTATATTCTAAGGATGAAACTAGGTCACTCACATCTAACATCTCACTTGTCAGCCTTTGACAATTGTGATAAGCTTGATTGGGCTCATGAATACAAGTCATGTAGGACTGAGAGTAATCTTGGTGAAGTGGATATGAAGGTTGTTAGGTTTGGTGAAGTTGATCCTCATGAATTTTCATCCTATCTTCCAAGGATGAAACTATTCCACCCACATATATCATCTCACTTGTGAGCCTTTACCAATTGTCTCTCTCAATAGGTGCCCACTCTCTTTTAACCAGATTTAATGCATCTTTCACCTTATGAAAAATATGACTAGGAACATCTTGACCATGTCCCATTAGTGTATCAATATCCAACATGTACTTATCTTACCCTAAAAGAGTTTACTTTAAGGTTAAATTGGAATGACTTGAGAAGTGCTTAGGTTGACTAAGAGGAGTAAGATATTGTTGAGGATATTTACAAGACTAATAAAATAGATGATAAGGTTGATAAGGAAAATGTTAGAGTTGATAGGGATCATAAAAAGGATAGTAAGAATCACACAAATGATGATAGGGAATGCCATAAGCTTGATAAACCTCACCAACTTGTGAAATATAATACTCAACACCAAAGTCAGTCTTGGAAGTTCATTAGGAAGCAAGAACAAAAGGAATGATTATCAACAATATTAAAAAATAATACCCAGTCTTCTTGACCAGCTGATGTAATATTGGAGTCACCATTGATGTTTAGATAGATGCCTCTAAATGATGATATGTTGAAAGATAACACCAAAAATATTTTAACTTTTTGGACTAATATTCTCACTGAGGATGCAAAAATATGTTTTCAATTGGATTTTCACCCTTTGAGGAGATGTATTAGATATCCTCATCCAAGTGGCACAATTGAAACACATCTAGACTTTGGGTAGCTTAGAATGAGGTTATTTTCTAGATAGGGCTAGTTCCCTTGATGTATCACTTATAAACAAATATCGAACCTATGATTGTGATGGAAAAGGGAGAGAAAATTGAAAGTAAAATATCATAAGGGAGGTGATACACCAAATTAGTTGATGACTACCAACCAGATACATGTTACACATGAGAACAAGGGACTAACCAAATTTACACTTCTCCAATCTGAATCTTCTCACATCAATGTTTTATTATGAGGTTGTGATGAATATTTAGGTTTGGAGGTCTATACAAGAGGCTTAGAATGGTATTTTTTTAATAGGTTAACTCATTCAACCTTAACACATCCTAGAACACTTCACATGACCTATAAGAAGAAGCTTTCTAACTGTAAATAGGTGAGAGAATGAGACAACATGATAAGGAAACACGAGTCATCACTAAGCAAGATCAATCATTCAAGTAAAAAAGCACTATAAATAGTCATGGAAGAGGTAAAAATCAATATTTTTTATTCATCCATGGTATTCAAGTGAGCAGGGCTTCACCATAGTCATGTGAAACATAATTTACAAAGGCCAAAATGGCTAGTTATTATAGAACTTAAGAGAGAGAAAGGAAGAAAAAGTTCCAAAGGTCATAAGGAAACTTGTCAAGATTAGAAAAGGAATTAAATATTGATAATAATTTTTTTGAAATAAACCATGCAAGGTTAGGAAGCAAAAGTGTCACCCCAAGTCATGAAACTCTTGAAATGTGTTGTATACGTTCTCATTCTAGCTCACAAACCTACCTTAATGATTTAGCCCTATTTGAAAATTATAAAACTAACTAGGGATATATATGATGATTATAATTAAGTGTAAGGGTTATATACATGAATCTACATGTATTGGTTGTAGTTCTAGTCATTTGGAATCATTTAGAAAAGAGCTATCACTATTTACACTCTAAGAAAAATCCTCTTTTAGTCACTCCTCACACTTGGCCTGAAACTTGGTTTAAATTTTATATGTAAATAAATGTGGGTGAGTGGATGAAATTTGGAAAGACTCACTATGGCCTTGTAATACTTGGGCACACCTTAAATAGCTATCCACTTAAATTTTTCACACTTCTCACCATGATGCTTACTATGCTAGTTTTGAGTGGCTAAGATGAATCTATTTATTGGGGTAAATAAGATTCTTAATAAAGAAATAAATTTTCATGGGGAGTTATCTTATGTCTTAATATTCCATTTCATGTGATTAACATCTTCATATTGCTTTTATAACTACCAAAATGCACAAAAAGATCAAGAAAACCCTATTTTATACCCCATATGCATAATTTTGTATAGTTCAAAAACATGAGGAGTAGCCTAAGAGAGTATTGTAAAATGTTAAATAACATTAATTTTAAATCTAGCCCATATGGATATCCCTCCAACCTTATTTTCCCTTTCAAGTCCTTATCCAAGGGTTTAGGAGGGTTTTAGCCACATTATGATCTTAAGATTTGTTCATGAAGGTTAGACATTGGAATTTCAAAACAAATCCACAAACATGATGTTAAGTACCCTTGATAACTTATCCTATCTCCTTCAATCTCCATTTAAGGTGTCAAGATAGGTATGAGTATTTCAATTTATCCCATCAAACTTGTTTCTTCATTTACTATAGGCTTGGAATGTCCCTAAGCCAAAAGTGGCTTTCTTGATGCTTCCTCTACAAAGTGAAATATTGAACATGTTTGAAATGACCTCAAAAACATGACATAAAGCATTGGACTAATCATATAATGTTACAATTATATGTTACCCTATGTTTTGATTATAGGCCTAAACCCTACCTACTAATCTTGACTACAACTCTTGTGTGTAAGGGCTAGCTATTGAGTTTAACCCTTTATTTATTTATATATTATTATTTTAAAGTTAAAAAAGTAAAAATTAATGCATTTATACATTATAAATGTGGATGAAACACTAAAAAGAAAATTTGAAAAAACCAAAAGTAAAAAATACAAAACTGGAGAAGGCAAGTTGGAGATAAAAAGAAGAAAGGTGAAATAACCTATGTTTTTCATTTTTTATTACATTGCTTGTTTAAGGACTACATGGGAAAAGTATAAAAACTTAAAGTGGGCCATTAGAAATGAGATTTTTCAAATGGCCATGGGTATGAAGTGATCAAATTCCATCAATGTAAAATTAGGGTTGTTTTATGGCATGCATAACAAGAAGGGAAGCTGTCAAGAAGATTCTAGATTTGTAAATGAGTGGTAAAAGTACATCTCCAAGTAGTTGCACAAGAAGAAAAATGGTTTTTCTAGCTTCCAACATGAATATTCTCTTTCAAGATCAACTAGTATGCATCTCTAGCCAAGAGAGAATTTTTTTTTCCAAACATTCATTATTTCTTGTAAAGGTAGTTAGAGCAAATATGTTTTTTAAAAATTAATGAGGATTCTAGGCATGGAAATATTTTAATAGTTTCTAGCTGGGAACATCTTAGCGGCACTTTGAGGTCTATTTTTAAATTTTAAAATATTTAAAATTACAACCCACATTCCTAAATTTGTAAAAGGGTAAAATGTGGATAAATAGAAGGCTTGTCTTATATTTTGTGGTTGTTGTTTTTGGTATTTATTTTTTCTAAATCTTGGTTCTTCAATGTTTTGCAATCCATTGATGTGTGTAGACATTATCATCCTTGCTAAATTATTTACAATTATAAAACCATTAGCAAGATTTGAGAACATGTGTAATATGTCTCCCTTTTCCAACATGGATCAAACTCACCATGCTAGTCCCCATGGTAGCACTTTAAAAAACTAATGTATGTAAGATATATTTTCAAGTTAATGAAAATAATTGTGTTCCTTGATATTTCATATTGATAAAGTGTAATAATATGTTTTAAAATTTTACTTGATTAGAAATCTTGTTTTGTGCTCATTACTAGTTGTCATATTGAGCATAAATATAGATTATAAATCCTTTATGCATTTTAACTTGAAAATATGTTATTGAATGACCTTTTAGAGCACCCTAATTTTATGGATTCCATGAGAAAAGGTATATGTGATTTTAGTTTTAGTGTATGTTTTAGTATTTTAAGGATCATTTGAGTATTTGCATTTTATTACCATCAATAAATGCAAATCACTCCTAGTAGTCTATATTAGCCTATTTGAGTTTATTCTACATCTTTGCTAAGGAATAATGTCATGAATGTTGAAACAAACCCTATTGTTTGAAAAACACTATTAAAACACCCTTTTTATTAATTATCTAATTGTCATGCCCTATTATACCCTATAAATAATACACCCTTTGCATATGTTAAGTGTTATTTGTCTTGCAAATGTGTAAAATCTTGACTATATGATATGTGTTTGAATTTTTGGTTTGAAGTATAGTAATAAAATTTTACATTTGACCCTTATTATTGAAGATTATTTATAATGAATATTGTAGTCATATACCCATCTATATTTAATATCTTATATATGACTTAGTGCATATGTTCATCTTGTGTGACAACCCTTCCCAGGTGAAGTGAATAAGTTTGGTTGTGCCCTGGTCATAATTGTGTCTATTCACACCAAAAATATTAATGGAAGGATAATTATAGATTCACTCCATATGGGAAAGATACCCCTTAGGTAATCTCACCTTTGTTAAAGAAAAGATAGAAGTGGAATGAAGCTGACCATACCTTTTATTGGTGCCTCTTAGTCACTTTTTGTGTTTGGTCTATTCTTGATGCCAAACCCTTCCCTAATTATAAAAACATATTAGTGGGTTTTTCATCTTTGTTTGTAATTTTATCAAGTGTTAGAGTCAAGCAAAATAAGTGTACAACTATGAAACAACACACAACTGGCTCCATTGTTAGGGAGTAACTAAAACTTTGGCACTTACATTGTAAGAGAATCTTATAGAGAGTTTTAAGTATTTATCTTCAATTATTTGCTATATTCAGACTATCTCTAGTCTATCAAAGTTGCAACACTCTACTAGGGACATACCAAGATTTGAAAGATTTGACAAATTAACATTTGATGTAGTTTTTAACAAGAGATGTTAAAATTGCTTGTTGGAAAGTGATTTCCACTTTCAAACATAATTTTTAATATTTTAGTATCATGGATTTAAGCATCATCATTAAATTAATCAAAGTATGTTTTCAGCATGTATCATAATCAATTTGGGATATATTATATTCTAGATGTTTGATTCTAGTGGTGACTCCAATTTTATCATCTAGATTTAAGGAAGATTAGTGCCTATTTTTAATATATTTGTTTAGTTTCATATTTGAGTATTTTTTGTTTACAAAATATGCAAGGATTGAGATCATCCTTCAAATGTGACTCGCCAAAACAACTTGTCTCACCCCTAAGTTTGCATAAAGAATGAGGGAGACAAGTGTGAAGTCTTGTTAAAGGGAAAAGTCTAGCTACTAAAGAGTGTCTAGACTATCAAGATTTTGATTACCTTGAAAATTTTGTTGAACTACCCATTATTCATGACTTTCATATCTCTCTTAGTCATTCAAAATCACATATTCAAATTTACTATCCATCTCCCTCTCAACTAGGTAGATCCCCTCTTATGTTTGATCCACCAAGTCCACCTTGTTCACCCTCTCATAGCCCTTTGCTATTTATTTTTAAACCTACCATTTAACTAATAATGTGGCATAGGGACCAAGATGAGAATTAATGTCCTTCATTATGCCTTCCTAGGTTTAGAACTATCAATTTTGATAACATGGAAGGTTATCCTAATGAGTTCTCAAATGAATTACAAAACCACCTTCAAAAATTTCAACGGAACAATATAGTGAGTGGTGATCATCACTTCATGGATTTACATAATATCATTAAATACTATGAGGTTAATCACATGGATGTTTATATCACATATTTTATGCATACATTGGCAGAATATGCTCGTGAATGGTTCAATTCCCTTCCCCATGGATGCATTGCTTCATAGGAAGAAATGAAGAATGTTTTTAGAATTCAATATAGTGAGAGAATTGATCCAAGGATTATCTTGGCTAAGTTTGAAAACATAAAAAGGAAACCCAATAGTGTGTTTAGGACATCAATACAAGGATCAGCATAGCTATGATGTGACTACCTAAAAACATAAGGCCTAGTGATACGACGTGCTTAATTAAATATTATGATTCCTCTGATAAGAAGGATGCATACTACATGAGGGATAAGGCTCCCAAAAATATATGGTTGGCATTCAATATGGCCATCAAATTTGAGAATAATATAAAGGCTATGGGAAATCCCTCAAAGAAGTAGGCTAATGTAAAGTTAGTTAATCCAAAGAAAACTTAATCCACTAAAAATTCCAATCTTGAGAAGATTGTTAAAACTTTGGCCTCCATTGTCAAAGAGATGTCCTATAAAATACATAGAGCTAATAAAAGGACAGCTCATGTGTGTACAAGTTAGGAGAGAGGTCTGAATCCAAATTAAGCACAAGGAAGGATTGTTTTCCACAATCAAAATAATGACAAAGGGAAGAGGCCTTCACATGATGAAATAATGGATGAAATTAGAATAGAGGGGTTTGAAAAAAAAATGCCTAATATATTTAATACCAAGGTGAATGTGTTAAATTGTGAATGCTTAATCAAAATGTCTACCTCCATAGAATTGTTGAGTTCTACTATTGTTGATCAATTGTGGAGTGTAGTCTATAATGTAAGTGCCCTAACTTACAAATTTGCTTGTGATCTTAATATGACACAAGAATATGTGTTAAACAATAATGATTTTGAGTTTTTAGTGTTAATGATGATTAAGAAATATGATGGAATAATTCCATCAATTAATGATAGGTAGTTTCTAATCAATGCAATAATAAGCCAAGAGAAGGAATATTATTTGAGAAGCAAGTATCAATGTGTCACTCCTTAATACACTACCCTTGAAAATCCAGCATTAGGGGACACAAGTAAGGAAGAAAATAAAACTAAATTAGTCCCAAATTCTTCCAAAATATCACCCATTCCTAAGTTTATAAACCAAGAGGTGCTCTAGCAACGAATAGAGTACCCATCTTGTCTAGTATTCTTAAGGGTATGAATGATGATAGAAATAACTCAACCTTGAAAACTATTGTAAAAAATTGCAAATCCATCCCAACCTACTCCACTTTAGACTTTAAGTGAGTGTATCCTAGCTAAAGGTGTTATCATACTTCCACCTACTACACCTCTTCCTTAGTACAATGTGTGTGATATGGCTTAGGTTTTGATCCAACTAAAAATCACCGTACCACTTGTTGAGTTATTACGAATACCTAAACATAGAAAGAGGGAATTTGAATACATGGAATTTGGTGATAAATTATATACAAATGAAACTAATTTACCACAAATAACCATAGAAAAATATGAATAATCTGAAGAGGTTGTTGAACCCACTCTATAAGTCTATTAATGGACTACATTGGCAGAGAGTCAACTAAATGTGGATCTATTTTACACAACCATTTTGATAAATGGTTTAATTATTCACATCTAAATGTTTTACTTTAGAGATTATTATAATTTGATTCCCCTAGGTGTTCTAAATGAACACATAGTTAAAACTACATCAACCTTTGGAAAGTGTTATGATATGGATTCACGAGATGTTCTAGTTGTTAGATAGGTCAAAGGGTTGGTAGTGCAGTTAGTAGTGTATCTTGGTAAGTATTTGAATATGGATGTGGTATTTTTGAATTACCTACCTAAGTGGAGGATGCTACTATCATGTAAATCAGCTACTAGGATGGGTGCAAGTGTATAAATGGAACTTTCCTATGCGACCATTCCGTTTGAGGGTAATATGGTCAAACATTATAGATAGATGAAGATGTTACATGTAATTGACAATCCAAAACATGCTCTAAATAAAGTATTTTAAAAGGATGTTGAGTTGGGAAAATTAATTGGGAATATTGATATTGTTAAATAGCCTCATGTTCTTTATGTTGAATTTGAAAGTGAAGTTGAAGTTTGGAAGATGTGTTTTGACAGGGCTTGCTCCAATCTTTGAAATGGAGATGGGGTTGTCTTTTATGCCCTAAATGGTAAATGTTTCAAGTTTAATTTTCAGCTATCCTTTGAGTGCATGAATAATACTACTTATTATGAGGAGCTCCTTCTTGGTTTATGAATTACCCATGAACACATAATTAAAAGTTTGATTGTCATGGGTGATTCTAAACTAGTGGTTAAGAAAGTTCATAATGTTTACACCACTAAAAATAAAATGTTTAAATATAATTAAAATGTCATTTTGGATTTGATATAATTTTTTGATGCATTGAACATTTGTTATCATGATATAAATTTCAATAAAGAGGCTGACAAACTTGCAAGGTTAGGTGTTTAGTTTGATATTACAAATACAAGCCCTCATTATCAATATCAAGTGTAGGTGCTCGTTAGGCCTTCAATCCCAGATAATTTCCATCAATGGTAGGTGTTTGATGATGATGAATAAATTAAAAGGTTTCTAAATTTTGAATCAAAATTCCATGATTAGTTCATAGACTTGGAATCCATGGTTCAGGTTTGTGATGTAAAGGAAACCTTGTTTGGGAAGGATGTTGTCTAGCTTAAAAAAACACTCCCTAGGGGTTTGGTAAGTTTAGAAGTGTATTTTGATGGAGAGGATAGAATAAAAAATCAAGACTCAATTATTTCAAAATATTTGACTAAATGTAATTTAGGTTCTCATGAGAATCCAAGGAAGGTTTGGCTAGGTACTATCCTAAGTGAAACTGAGAAGTAAGTTTACATAAAACTATTGAAAATGTACCATGATTGTTTAGCATGGTCTTATTATAAATTAAAAGAATGTAGGGAAGAATTTTTTCAACATTTCATCTTATTACAGCTTGATAGCAAGCCTTTTATGCAGAAACAAAGATGTATTAAACTGATTTTGTCCATAAAGATGTGAGACAATTTAAAGAAACTAAGGGATTATGGGATCATTCATGCCATCAGGTATTCATCATGGGTTATAAATTTAGTCACTATGAGAAATAAAAATGGTGACATACACTTATGTGTGGATTTATAGAATTTGAATAAAGATTTTTTAAAGGATACTTACCCTTGCCCAATATGGATAACCTATTATAGTGTGTTATAAGATAAGAATTTTTTTCCTCTTTAGATGGATTTTTGAGATATAACTAGGTTTTGGTAAAGGAATCTGAGACACCCAAGACCGCATTTACCATTCCTTAGGGTGCACACACACACACACACACACACACACACACACACACACACACACACACACACACACACACACACACACACACACACACACACACACACACACACACACACACACACACGCACACACACACACACACACACACGAGTATATATTTTGGATTAATAAATATTGGGTCAAAATTCCAGTGGGTTATGGATGTTGCCTTTTATGGGGTAATTAACAAGTTCATCACTATGTATCAAGGTGAATTTATCATGTACCCCAAGGCCAGAGAAGAACATTTAGAGCATCTAAAGAAAGTGTTGATTAGATTTAGAGAGTTTGGTATTTTATTTAATCCTTAAAAGTGCCACTTTAGAGTATAAAATACTAAGTTGCAAGGACATATACTATCCAACGATAGTGTCATGATTCACCTTGAGAGGATAGAAGCCATTGATAAAATGCCTATTCCATAGTCCAAGAAGGGAATATAGTCCTTCTCTAGGTAAATCAATTTGGTGAGGAGGTTTGTGTCCAAATTTGTAGAGATCACTTTACCTATCACATATATGTTAAATAAGGACAAAAATGTAAAGTGGGAGGAGAAGGCCATGAAATAATTTAATGACATCAAAGGAGCCTTAAAGTATGCCCCTATCTTGGCTAGCCCTAATTGCACTAAATCATTTGAGATATTCTCATTTGCATCATATAATATTTTTATTGTTGTTTTGTTTCAAAAAAATTAAGATGGTCATGAGAATCCCATAGCTATATTTAGAAAAGCTATGCAATGTGCTAAACTAAATTACACCATTATGGAAAAAGAAGACTTTGGTCTCTTGAAGCATGTTAAGATGTTTGGACCTTATATTCTGAGTTCAAAGATTGTTGCTTATATCCTACTCACCATGGTGAAGGACATATTGACTTGGATTGAAGCATATATAGAGGGATGTAGTTGTGCTCACAATTTGCAAGAGTGTGACATGAATATTTAGACCACAAAGTTAGTGAGAGGAATAGGTCTAGCCAAGCTTATGGTTGAGACTAATTTATAGTCTATTTAGTTAAACACTATTATCTTCAATGTTCATAATTCTTTGAGTCAAACTAGCATATCTCTATGGTATAAACACATTGTTTACTACTTGAAAAATTCAAATTATCCCCTTAACTTGGACAAGAACCAAAAGATAACTCTTAAACCTATTTCCCAAAAATTCCTCTTGAATGAAATTTGAATAGCATGGAACAATCCGGATGGGGTTATCCTAAGATGCGTGGTAAAAGAATAAATTGTTGACCTAATTGAGGAAATACATAGTGGAGTATGTGGACATTTTTCACCTAAGGTTACAATGCATAAAATTTTGAGATCTAGTTTTTGGTGGCTATCACTATTCAAAGATGTTACTCAAAAAGTTATAAAGTGTGAGAAATGTCAGTGCTTTGTTGGGAGGATGAAAAATGTGGGCTCTCTTCCTTTGCATCTTGTGATGATTAAATGACCACTTAGATAATGGGGAATGGATTTCATTACAAAAATTATTAATTCGTAAAGCACTGGTTATGTATGGATACTAGTTGCAACTGATTACTTCATAAAATGCGTTGAAAGACTCCCTACAACAAAGCCTACATAATAGGTAGTTATGATTTTTTAAAAAAAATTAGATTATCCATATATTTGGAGTGTTTGTTAAGGTAATTGTTGATAATTATATGATTTTTAAAGCTAATCCTTTAGTGGCATTATGAAAAGAGTATAGGATCAAGTTAGAATATTCTTCTAATTACAACACTCATGGGAAAGGGTAAGCATAATCTGGTAATAATAACCTGCTCAAAATCATTAGATGTACTTTGGAAGCAAACAAGAAGAAGTGGGGTGATGGTTGATGTTTTCCTTATGGGATGATAGGATCATAGCTAGGAGAGATACATGCAAAATCCCTATTGATCTTTTTTAAGGAGCTAAAGAAGTTTTGCCTATTAATTTGTATTTGCCAACTTATCAGTTCATGTAGCAATTAAAACATGATGAGTAAATTAACCACTATGAAAGTAGGATCAACTAGATTAATAAGATTCATGAAATTTAAAGACAAGCTCATGAAAGAGATGTCATGTTTAAAGAAAAACTCAAGAAAATATTCTTCAAAAAGGTCACTCAAATAATTTTTTAGGCCAGTGATTTGGTTCTACTTTGGGACAAAAGGCATGAGGAAAAAGGCAAGCATGGAAAATTTTATGCCTTATGGATGGGTCCCTATTCAATTTATTGTAGGAATGGGGAACACACTTTCTTTATAAAAGACTTGGATGGTGAAATATTGGATCTACCAGTTAATGGAAAAAAAATTGAAACACTTCCTAGACTAAGTCCGTAACCATGTATAATATTGTATAGTGTATAGTTTTGTTACTTTGTTGTTTCTATTGCCCCTTTAGTTTGGGCATTGTTTGTATAGTTCCCTTCTTCTTTTTTGTCTTGTGTTTAGTTTTAGATCCTCTTGATCTATTTTCATTGATTTTCCTTATTTTGTTGAGTTTCGATGATTTTTTTCAATAAATTGCTCAAATCTTAACTTTGTGTCCCAATGGATTGGCAAATAGTATTGTGTTATAGGGTTCTTTATACAACCACATGGGGTGTACATCCTTGAGCGAGAGCCAATATTAGTCCCTAAAATTACACTTAGAAATTGTGACCCTATTTAGATATAAATGGTTTAATTATCTAGGCCACTTCCTATCTATAAGGATTCATCAAAGGTCAAGAAGTCATTTTTTCACCTCAATTCATTGAAAACCCCCTATTCCCACTCATGCCTTATTATAAACCCTGTAATATCTCTATTTAACTAATGTTTCATATTTTCATGTTTTAATAGACATATAGGAGTATAATTATTTTTGTAAAAGAAAATACCCTGAATCATATGGCATGGGATGAAATTCAAGCTACTCCTCATCAAAGCTTGTTGTCACATTCTCTTTCCAAACATTTAAGAATTGATCCTATCAAAATGCAATAAATGAAAATATTTCTTTTGTTAGTATATGAAGAATCTTAATACATATAAATGCCAAGAACAAGAGATAAGTCATCTTAAGGCTATAGACATTCATCCTAAGGCATGAGATAGGTTTTAGAGAAGAGCCTATCCAAGGAACTTGTACACCAAATTGAATCACAACACTATCCTCAAATAGTTTCTGTCAAGCATAAATCAAGTCTGCATACTATATGGAAAACCTCACCTTATTTAATTCATGGTCCTATTGGTAACTAAGATTTTCTATAGTTTAACAATGATGTTTCTCCTATAATTCTTATGACAAAAAAAATAGGGGAGAATATGTAACAATAAAAAGGCTAGGAGATAATGGATTTCAATTTAGATTTTAAGGGTTAAAATTCCTATAACTAGGCATTCTCAGAGTATGTTATTTCTTTGTTTATGGGAGCACCCTTTCAAGTTTAGAGATAAAAGGACATAGGGATCCAATATGGAGGTCAAGAAATGACATGTAAATACTTATCCAAGCTATCAATCCTATCACATTGGAGGTAGCTATTGTAAAATGGAAATAAAAAAAATATATTTTTTTTAAATGGAAAATGGTGATGTGGAAGGTAATAACGAATGAAAACATAGTAGGTTTTAAATAGGGATTTTGACACGGATATCTTCACATGGCACCAAAAAAGAATCTAATGTAGTATTTGACAATTTTAATATTTCCATGTGGGAGGTAAGAGATAAGGTGAGTTATAAAAGACATAACCCATAAAGACATGACCATATGGAGATAAAGCAAAGAACTTGTTGTTTGAAAACACATGGTTGCAAGGAAGCTTGACAAAAAAATCAATGTTGACTACAAAGTTGATTGAAATAGAATTGAAAATGCTATGTCAAGGGTTTGGTGGAAGTATAAGAGGCCAAAAAAAATTGTGTTTGGGGGTAAGAAGATCCATGAGAGAATGTTGGTAGGGAATCAACATGCCAAAAGTATTTTTTTAAATTACAGATTATTCTATCAGTTAAGGATCCTAAAAAATGAAGGCATAATGATGAATGGAAAAAATGAGAAGTAGAAATATAATTATCAATTTTAAAAATTTCAAACTATACTTTGCACTTTCATCTCCACATCTCATAGGAGTTAACAAGATAATGGGATGGCAAAAATCTTGTGTTTGATAAAAATTTTGACCATCCTCTAAAATTTCCATAACTTTAAAAATTAAATTAAAAAAGATAACACTTGAAAATCATGTGAAATGAAGTTGAGAAATGACCTAGGGACTAAGAAATATTTTTTTAATGTTAAGCTTTTTTGAGCTTGTTGGTTCTTATGCTTCAATTGTCAAGCATTGTAGATCAGGAATGCAATTGTTTTTGTTTGAATATGAATGAAGATAATTGCATGGGTTTTTTTATTCAATTACAATTGTATCTATTAAAATTATCCACAATACATTCATTAAATATAGAAGATCATTCCCAACACATGTTTACTTTAGGAGAGTTTGGGAATGTTATTCGCTTTTATAACAAGATTTCATGAAGACAATTAATGAAAACTATCAGACTACCAAATAGTTTTGAGTTTGATTTTTCATATGAATAGGTAATAAAATTGATCCACTTATTGGAATCTATAAAAACATATGAAATTTTATGAATGATGTACAATCGATACCCTATGTCTTAGATGAAGACTTGTTAGCATAGGTTGTAAGTATTATTAATTAGATGCATTAACACTTTGAGAGAACTTTTTCCTATATAAATGGTACGATTATAAAAAAATTATAGGGTATTGATGCAAATATCTCTCAACTTGGGTGCACTCGTGCATAGCCACAATGTTCTCTTAGATCATGTGATCGTGTTAGTCTATTTTGAGAATTGCTATGGGAATATACAAGATATTTATGGAAACATAATTGATGGAAGATTTCCCTATGATTAAAAAGGTTGAATTATTTTGGAAAATAAGGGATCTTGAAAGAATTAATAGGAGATAGGTGTATGATCAGTTGTGAATACATTGCTAGTGTCTAATAATTGAAGAAAGGGGAATAAATATCAATTGTTCTTTTAAGTGGGAAATGATGACAAAGATTATGATTGCATTCCATTATTCTATTTTTGAGAGACATGCATGAGCATGAGATTCTAGGTTTATGGCCCCTATATAAGGGTCTCTTTATTGATGTCAACATGTTTAAAGGATTTGAGGAGAGAAGCTTTTAAATTTATTTATTCCTTGGAACCTGAGAATAACATCAAGGAAATTATCTATATCAGGATCCTCCATTGAAGTTTGAGTCAACAAGGAAAATCATGGTTCTAGATACTATTGATGTTATTTATTAGTAAATGTCCATGGATATAGGAATGAGGTAAGCTTATGGAAAAATCCTCTACAACATTGTCATTTGCTAAACTAGGTAGCTAGATTGGAGTTAGGTTGAAAAAATCAAAGAATTTACAAATTTAAATAATTGTAAATGAAGTTCCAAAGCCCTTAGAGATCTTATTGAGAGAAGAAAATTAAAAAATACAAATTGAAAATTGTGCTCAACTCTCCCAAATCTTTGAGTAAAAGGTAGAGGATAAAAGTCAACTCAAGAACAACTTCAAGGAAATCTTGAGAGGAAATGAAATTTTACAATTTTGTACTTTTATAAATTGTAAATTAGAGTTGGGTCTCCTAAAACCCTATTGAATGCTAATAAATATGAGGTCTTAGTATGAGAGGTAACTTTCATAGCCAATTGAAATTTTGTAAATTTACAAACTACAGTTGGAATTTTAGATTCCCTAAAATGAAATTTTGAGGGAAAGGGCAACATCAACTACAATTTGTAATTTTTCAAAATTATAACTTGTAATTGGAGTTTTGGATTCCTTAAAAGGAAATTTTAAGGGAAATGGGAACCCCATCTACAATTTGTATTTTTGCAATTTTTCAAATTTCAAATTGCAATTAGAGTTCCCATTTGCCTAAGAGAACTTACTAGGGGAACTCTAACTTTGAATTATAATTCTATAATTTCCAATTTTGTAATTTGTAGTTCTTCAATTTGAAATTTTCAAAACTACCTATGAGGTCAAAATTTCCCTAATATAAAGGAATTATTAAATTGAAAATGGGACTTAGATTTTCCTAAAGAAAGGAAAATTGCAAATTTTCAAAAGTGAAAAGTAATGAATTTATGCATTAAAAATATGGATGAAACTCTAAAAAGCAAATTTGAAAAAACTAAATGTGAAAAATGAAAAAGTGGAGAAGCAAATTGGAGCCAAAAGCAAAAAAGTCAAATAAACTATGTTTTTGCATTTTTAATTACTTTTCTTTTTCAAGTACTCCATGATAGAAATATTACAGGTATGCAAATTCAAGGTGGGCCATTCCAAAGAAGATTTTTCAAATGGCCATGGGTATGGAGTGATAAAATGCCATCATTTTAAAACTAGGGTTGTTATATTGCATGCATAAGGGGAAGGGTAATTATTAAAAATATTTCAAATTTGCAAATGAATGGTCAAAGGGAATCTCCAGGTAGTTATAAAAGAAGATAAATGGTTTGTTTGGCCTCAACATCAAATATTATCTTTAAATCACAACTAAAAGCCATCTCCAGCCAAGAAATCAATGTTTTTGGTGCAAATATTCATCATTCCTTATAGATCCAATTAAAATAATATTTTTTCTTGTAAATGGATGATGATTATAGGTGTGGCAAGGAATATTTTCTAGCTAGGAGCATCTTGATGGAGCTTTGATGGACGTTTTGTAATTTTGAAATATTGAAAATTGTAACCCACATTTCTAAATTTGTAAAAGGGTAAAAATTGTATAAATAGAAGGCTTGTCTTCTATTTTTGTTGCTGTTGTTGTTGTTTTTGGTCTTTTTTTTTCTTATGTTTAGGTTTTTCAATGTTTTGGGATACATTATTGTGTATAGATATTGTCTCCCTTGCTAAGGTGGTTGAAGCTATACAACCATTAACAATATTTGAGACCATTTTTAATATGTTTCCCTTTCCCAACATGGAGGAAACTCAATTTGCTAGTCCCCAAGGAAGCATTTTTAAAAACTGATGTATGTAAGATCTCTTTTCAAGTTAATGAAAACACTTGTGTTCTTTACTATTTCCTATTGATAATGTCTAGTAATATGTTTTGGTGGTTTAGTTGATTGGACATCTTGTTTTGTTTTCATTATTGGTTATCAGTTTGAGCATAGATATGTATTATAAAGCCTTTCTATATTTTAACTTGAAAATATGTTTTTGAATGACATTTTAGGGTACCCTAAGTTTATAGATTCAATGGGAAAAGTTATATGAGATTCTAGTTCCAGTGTATGTTATAGTATTTCAAGGATCATATGGGTATTTTCATTTCATTCACACCAATAAATGCAAATCACTCTTGATAGTCCATATTAGCCTACATATTATTTTTTTCTACATCTTTGCTAAGGAATAATATCATGAATGTTGAAAAAACCCTACTATTTGAAAACCACCAACACACCACCATTTTTATAAACTACCTAATTATCCTACCCAACATGTGCTTGAATTTTATGCTTTGAAGAATAGTATTTTAGTTTTCCATTCAAACTTGTTGTTGAATATTGTTTAGAATGAAGATTGAAGTCATATACCCATCTATCTTAAGTATTTTATATGTGACCTAGTTCATTTTTTCATCATATGTGACAACCCTTCCCAAGTAGAGTAAACAAGTATGGTTTTGCCCTGATCATTTTTATGTATCTTTGTTCCAAAAATCCCCATAGAGGTTGAATTGTATAATTAATCCATATGAGAAAGCTACTACTTACATCCTCTCACCTTGGTTTAGGTACATATATAAGTAGTAGGAAGCTAACCATAGCCTCTATCGATGCCTCTCAGTCATTTTATATGTTGTCTCCATTCTTGATGCCAAACCCTTCCTTGGATATAAAGATATATCCTTTAGTTTTTCAAAATTTTCCATTTTCTCAATAGTGAAACACCGAGCAATAGAGGTGTAAAACTAGGAACCAACACTCAACTTGCAACATTGTCAGTGATTAACTAAAATTTTGGCACTTGTGTTATTAGGTAGTACTATAGAGAGTTATATGTATTTCATGTTGTGAAGTTATTTTATATCATTTGCTACATTCAGACTATCTTTGGTACATAAATTTCATAATACTCCATTGGGGATGTGCCAAGATTTGAAAGACTTGACAAATTGACTTATGTTACATTTTTTGCAAAGAGTTACTAAAATTGCATGTTGGAAGGTGATTTATCCTTTTGAGCATAATTTTTAAGATTTTAGTGTCTTTTCTTTCTATCTCATCATTGAATTCAAAATAAGTATGTTTTCAACATGTATCATTATCAATTTATGAATTGTTATATTCTATAAGTTTGATTATATTGGAGACTCCAATTTTATCATCTAGTTTCAAGGAAGATCAGTGACTATTTTGAATATATTTTTTTAATTTCATATTTGAGTGTTTTAATATTATAAAAGATGGAAGGATTGAGATGATCCTTCAAAGGTGACTCATCAAAACAAATTATCTCACCCCTAAATTTGCATCAAAAAAGAGGGAGACATGTTTGGAGGCCTATTGAAGGGAAAAGTTCATTTGCTAAAGAGTGTCTAGACTATCAATATTTTGATAATCTTGAAATTTTTGTTGAAATCCAAATTGTTGAGGACTTTCATATCTCTCTTTATCATTAAAAATCATATAGTCCCATCTAATATCCATCTCCCACTCAACCAGTTGAATCCCCTCCTATGTTTGATCCACCAAGTTCACCTCGTTCACCCCTCATAGTTCTTTGACAATAGTTTTTGAGCCTCCTATTTAGCTTATCGTGAAGTATAGGGACCAAGATGAGAATGAATGTCCTACATTCCACATTGCTAGGTTTATACCTATCAATTTTGATGACATGAAATGTTATCTTAGTGAGGTCCCAAATGAAGTAAAGAACCACCTTTCAAAATTTCAAGGGATCAATGTTGTGAGTGGTGATCAACAATTGAGGGATTATAAAAATATCATTAAATACTATAAGGTTAAGTATGATGATTTTTGCACTAAGTTATTTATTCATACATTGGAAGAAGAAGCTCATGAATGGTTCAATTCCCTTCACCATGGATGCATTAATTTTTGGGAAGAAATGAATAATGTTTTAAAAATTTAGTATGGTGATTGAATTTATCTAAGGTTTCTCTTGGTTAAATTTGATAACATCAAAAAGGACCCTAATGAGTGTGTTTAAGACTTAAATACAAGCTTCAAAAGAATATGATGTGGCTTCCCAAAAACATAAGGCTTAGTGATACAAATTGATTGATTGATTGATTAAATGTTGTAATGAATTTGAAAATAAGGCTACATACTACTTGAAGGACAAGGTTCCAATAAACCTATAGTTGGCATTCAATATTTCCATCCAAATTGAGAATAATATAAAGGTTGTGAGAAATCCCTTGACCAAGCTGACTGATGTAAAGTTAGTGAATCCAAATAAAACATAGTTCACTAAGAATGCCAAATTTGAGGAGACTATTGAAACATTATCCTCCACTATCAAATAAATGTACTACAAGATGGTTAGAGATGATAAAAGGATCCATTAATGGTCTAAAAGTCAAAAGAGAGCTCTAAATCTAAATCAAGCACCAGGGAGTCCTACTTTCCATAATTGAGATAATGACAGAGGGAAGAGGCCTACATGTGGTGAAAGAACAAATAGAAATTATAATAGAGGGGATATAAAATAAGTGCTCGATCCATTAAAAACCAAGTGAATGCCGTAAATTGTGATTTAGATATTGATTGGTGTGATAAGTGCTTCTTCTCCATTCCCCATGTGATATTGTCAAACCGATTGATGAAGATACAAATGATTCTAAACCTGAATCTAAGTTTGATAATGATGATATTTTGATGTTTGATTATCAAGTCTCCCAAAGTAAAATGTCTCCCTCCACAAAATTGTTGAGTGCTACTACTATTGATCAGTTTTGAACTGCAGTTAAGAAGGTAAGTGTCCCAACTTGTGAATTTTCTCATGATATTAATATGGCACAAAAATATGAGTTACCCAATCATGATTTCATGTTTTTAAGGCCAATAATGACTAACAAATATGATGGTAGAGTTTATTTAGTTGATAATAGGTAACTACTAATCAATAAAATAGTTGCCTAAGAGAAGGAATAATATTTGGGAAGCAAGTATCAAGGTGTTGCTCCTCAAGACACTACCCCTACAAATCCAAGGTTAGGTGATACAAGTAAAAAAATGAGGAAAAATATAATAGTCCCACATGCTTCTAAATTAGGACACATTTCCCATGTTTCTAAACCAATAGGTTCTCCATCTAGGAATAGAGTACCCAACTTGTCTAGTATTCTTAAGGGTATAAATATTGATAGAAATAACACACCTTTGAAAACTATAGTAAAAAATATGAATCCCTCCCAACCTACTCGACTTCACACTTTAAGTGACTATATCCTAGCTAAAGGTGTTGTCACCCTTCCACCTAATACATGTCTTCCTTAGCATAGTGTGTGTGATACAGCCCATGTTTTGAGACAATTGAAAATCACTATGTCACTTGTTGAGTTATTTTAAATTCATGAACATGGGAAGAAAGCATTTAAATACTTGGAATTTGGTGAGAAATCAAATTGAAATGAAATTAATTTACCCCAAACACCCCCAGAAGAAGATGAAGAATTTTTAGATGTTGTTAAACCTGCCTTGAATGTCTATTTGAGGACTACATTGGTAGAGAGTTAGCTGAATGTGGATCTATTTTACATAAACTTGATGATCAATGGTTTAATTATTCATAACTCCATTTTTTACTCTAGAGGTTGTTGTAATGTGATGCCCCTGAGTGTCCTAAATGATATTGAATTTAAAATTACATCATCCTTGGGCAAGTGTTATGCCATATATTTGTGAGATGTTCTAGTTATTCAATAGGTCATAGGGTTGGTAGTGCAGTTGGTTATGCATCCTAGTAAGTATTTGAATATGGACATGGTAGTTATGGACTATCCACCTAAGTGGGGGATGCTAATATCAGATAAATGGGATACCATCATGAGTAAAAGTTTAATAATGGATATTTCCTATATAACCATTTCAATGGAGTGTAAGAGGGTAAAAATTTATAGAGAGATGAAGGTGATACATGTAATTGAAGATCTGAGATATGCTATAAATTAACTATTTTACATGGATGTTGATTTGGGATACTTGGTTTTTAATATTGATGTTGTTGAACAACCTACTACTCTTGATGTTTAACATGATAGTCAAGGTGATGTTTTGGAAGATGTTTTTTGATGGGGCTTGCTCTAATCATGGAAATGGAGATGGGGTTGTCTTCCATGCCTCAAATGATAAATGTTTTAAGTTTTATATTTATATTTCCTTTGAGTACATGAATAATAATTCTAAGTAAGATCCACTCTTTCTTGGTTTACAAATTGCTCACATGCATAGAATTGCCCACTCTTTCTTGGTGATTTTGAACTAGTCATTAATCAAGTTTGCAATGTTTATGCCACCAAAAATAAAAGGTTTAAATAGTATAATAATGTTTTTTGGGATTTGATAGAATTATTTGAAGAATTTAACATTTTTTATAATTATATAAGTTTCAATTAAGAGGATAAGAAACTTTTAGGGTTAGGTGCTTAGTTTGATATTACAAATATGAGCCATCATTATTAGTATGAAGTGAAGGTAGTTGTTTGGAATTTGATATTAGATAACGTCTATCATTGGAAGGTGTTTGATGAAGATGAATAAAGCAAAAGGTTTATAAGTTATGAATGAAAATTCCATGATGAAATCATATACTTGGAGTCCATGCTTCAGGTTTGTGATGAAAAGGAAATGTTTTTAGGGAATGATGTTATTCATCTGAAAAAAAACATGCTCCATAGGGAAATAAGAAGTTTAGAAGCACATTTTTATGGAGAAGATAAAAAAAAACATGAGACTCAATTAATTCAAAAGACGTGATTGAATGTAATTTGGGTTCTCATGAGAATCCAAAGAAGGTTTGGCTAGGTACTCACCTAAGTATAGTTGAGAATCAAGTTTACATGCAACTATTAAGAAGGTATCTAAATTGTTTAGAATGGTCTTATTTTAAATTAAAATCATATAGGGAAGAATTATTTTAGTAGGTCATCCCATTGCAACTTGATAGCAAGTATTTTAGGCAAAAATAGAGACCTATTAACCCCATTTTGGCCACCAAAATGTGAGATGAGTTAAAGAAGGTAATGGATGATAGGATCATTCATCTCATTTGATATTCATCATGGGATGAAAATATAGTCCCTCTAAGAAATAAAAATGCTGACATCCACTTATGTGTAGATTTATGAAATTTAAAATTTAGATCTTTTAAAGGACAATTACCCCTACCAAATATGGACAACCTACTATAGAGTGTCACAGGGTAAAAAAATGTTGTCCAAATTAGATGGTTTTTTGGGATATAACTAGGTTTTGGTGAAGGAATTTGAGAGACCCAAGACCAAATTTACCATGCCTTGGGGCACATATGTATATATAAATATGCCTTTAAGTTTAATGAATACTAGTGAAACATTATAATGGGATATGGATGTTGCCTTTGCTAGGGTAATTAATAATTTCATAGTTGTATATCAAGGTGATAATACCATGTACTCCAAGAGTAGAGAAGAATGTTTGGAGCATCCAGATAATGTAGTGATTAAATGAAAGGATTTCAACATTTCACTTAATCCTAAGAAGTGTCAATTTAGAGTATAAAATTCCATGTTGTTGGGTCATATAGTGTCCAAGGATGGTGTGATGATTGACCTTGAGAAGGTAGAAGCCATTGGTAAAGTGCCTATCTTGTAATCTAAGAATGGAATTTAGTCCTTTTTTGGTAAAATCAATTTTGTAAGGAGGTTTATGTCTAGCTTTATAGAGATCACTTTGCATATCACATCTATGTTAAATAAGGATGAAATTATCAAGTCAAAGGAGAAGGCCATGTAAAAATTTAATGACATCAAAGGAGCCTTAAATTCTAACCCTATTTTTGCCATACCTAATTATACTAAAGTGTTTCAGATATTCTCTTTTACATCATATAATACTATTGTTATTTTCTTGTTACAAAAGGATGAAGGTAATCATGATCAACCCATAGCTTTCTTTAGTAAATCTTGTAAGGTATTGAAGTGAAATACACCATTATGGAAAAATAAGCCTTTGATCTCTTTAAGGTTGTGAAGATGTTCAGACCTTATATTTTAAGTTTTAATATTTTTGCATATGTCCTACATACCATGGTGAAGGACATCTGGACTTAGATTGAAGAATCCATTAAGAGATGTAGGTGGGATAAAAGGTTGTAAGAGTATGACATGGATATTCATACCACCAAGTTAGATGAATGCGTCTATCAAAGCTCATGGTTGAGACCAATTTACAAGATGTTGAGGTGAACAACATTGTTTTTAATGTTGATGATTATTTGAGTCAAATTAACATATCTCCATGGTGTAAATACATTATTTACTACTTATAAAATCTAAATTGTCATCCTAACTTAGATAGGAACCAAAAGATAACTCTTAATCTTTTTTCCAAAAAATACTTCTTGACTAAAGTGGACTAGCATATAAGAATATAGATGGGGTTCTCCTAAGATGAGTGGTAGAACAACAAAATGCTGACCTGATTGAAGACATCCATAGTGGAGTACATGGTGGCCATTTTTTACCTAAGGTTGTAGCTCATTACATTTTAGTAACTAGTTATTGGTGGCCATCACTATTTAAGGATGATACTCAAAAAGTTAGAGAGTGTGAGAAATGTCAACATTTTTCTATGAGGATGAAAGCTTTAGGCTCTCTCTCTTTATAGAATATGATGATTGAAAGCCAATTTAGATAATGGGGAATGGATTTCATTAGGGAAATCATTGATTCATCAAGTTTTGGTTATAGATGGATACTATTTTCAACTTATTACTTCATGAAATGGGTTGAAATGGTCCCTACAAATAAGGTTACACACCAAGTAGTTATGGAATTTCTATTAAATCACATTATTTGTAGATTCGGTGTGCTTATTAAGGCAATTGATGATAATTGCATGAGTTTCAAAGCTAATCCTTTAGTGACATTATGAAAATAATATGAGATTGAATTAGTTTATTCTTCCAATTATAACCCTCAGGGGAATGAGCAAGCATAATCTAACAAAAACATGATCAAAATCATTAGACATAGTTTGCAAGCAAACAAGAAGAAGTGTGGTGAAAAACTGAAATTTGCCTCATGCGATTATAGGATCATACCTAAGAGAGATACATGAAAATTCCATTTTGAGCTTGTTTATGGATCTAAATTAATTTTGCCTATGAATTTGTAGTTGCCAACTTATCAGTTCATGCAATAACTAGAAGATGATGAGAAAATCAACCACTATAAAATATAGATGAACCAAATTATATAGATTGATGAAATTTGAAGACAATCTCATAAAATACACCTCATGTTAAAAAAAAATTAAATAAAATATTTGACACAAAGGTCACTCCAAGAATTTTTTAGGTCAATGATTTGGTTCTACTTCGAGACAATAGGTATGAGGAGAAAGGTAATCATGGGAAATTTGATTCCTTACAGATGGGTCCCTATTCCATTGACTATAGGATTGGGGAACACACTTTATTTCTTAGATAATTGTATGGTGAAATACTGGAGCTATTAATTAATGATAGACATCTAAAACACTTTCTAGACTAAATCCATAACCATGTACAATATTGTATAATTTATAGTCTTGTTACTTTATTATTTATATTGCCCTTCTATTTTGGGCCTTGTTTATACAGTTCCTTTCATTTTTTTATTTTTTTTCCATGTGTTTATTCTTAGATCCTTCTAATCTATTTTTGTTGATCTACCTTATGTTGTTAAGTTTCCATGAGTGTTTACTGATAAGTTGCTCAAATCTTGACTCTATGTCCTAATGGATTGGCACCTGGTCTTATGTTTTGGGGTTATTTATATACCCATATGATGTGTACATCATTAGGTAAGAGCCAGTGTTAGTGACAAAAATTTCACTAAGAAATTGTGCCCTTGTTGGAATATAAATGATTGAATTGTCTAGACTGCTTCCTATCTGCAAGCATTAACTAAATGCCAAGAAGTCCTATTTTTATCTAAAGCCATTGAAAAACCCATGCTCTCACTCATTCCTTATTGTAAACCCTGTAAAATCTCTATTTAATTAATATTTCATATATTTGTGTTTTAATAGACTTATAAGAGTGTAATTATTTTAGTAGAAGAAAATACCTTGAATCAGATGGCATGGGATGAAATTAAAGCTACTCATCATCAAAGCATGTTGTCATATTATCTTTCTGATCATATAAGACTTGATCCTATCAAAATTTATAAAATGTAAATATTGTTTTTGTTAGAAGATGAAGACGCTGAAGACATATCAATGTCAGGAACTAGAGATAAATTATATTGGGGCTATAGAAATTTATGTACAGGGTTAGGTTACATTTTAGAGAAGATCCTATCTAGAGAAATTATACACCAAACTAAATCACAACACTATCCAAAAATAGTTTATTCCAAGAAGAAGGTAAGTCTACATACTATATGGAAAAGCTCACCTTATTCAAGTCAAAAATATGTTCATAACCAACATTTGGTAGATTATAATAAAGATGATTCTATTGTCATTCTTATGACAATAAATTAAGGTAAAATATGCTGAAATAAAAAAGGCAACAGATAATGAATTTCAATTTTAATTGTAAGGATTGAAATTCCTTTAACTAGGCATTGTTAAAGTATGGTGTTGCATTGTTTATGGGAAGGTGATTTCATATTGAATAGGGAGACAAAGTTGAGGTCATGGAAGGCCATGTAAATACTCAGCCAAGATATCAAGCCTACCATGTTGGAGGTAGGCTATTGTCAAATGCAAATAAAACAAAATAAGGTTTTAAGATGGGAAATGATGACATGAAAGGTATTAAAAAATGAAAACACAATAGTTTTTAAAGAGGGATTTAACATGGGTATGCCCACATGGCACCATAAAATAAGCCAACATATAACTTAAAAATGTTAATACTACCATGTGGATGGCAAGATATAAAGTGAGTTTCAAAAGACACATCATGTAAATAAATGCCCATGTGGAAATAAATCAAAGAAAGTTGTTGTTTGAAAACACATGGTTTCAAGGAAGCTTGGTGTAAAATTAAATGTTGACATAAAAGTTGACTGAAATGAAATTATAAATTCTATGTCAAGGATCCAATGGAAGTAAAGGAGGCCAAAATCAATTATGTTTGTGGGTAGGAGGATCCATAAGAGAATTTTGGCAAAGAATGAACATGACAAAAGAAATTTTTTAAATTGTAAACTATTGTGGTATTTTCAGATCCTATGAAATGAAGGAATAAAGGTGAATCATAGAAACAAGTAATAGAAACACAATTAACAAATGTAAAAATTGTAAATTACACTTTTCACTCTGATCTCTGGATCTTGTGGGAGTAAACAAGACAAGAGGATGGCATAAAATTTGGCTTTGACTACAATTTTTACCATCCTCCAAAAGGATATTGATTTCAAAATGAAATTAAATAAGATAATAATTGAAAATCATGCTAGATGAAGTCATGTAAAGACCTATGGACTAAGAAAGAATTTTTTGATCTAGATATTTTTGGGGCTTCTTAGTTCTTATGCTTCGATTGTCAAGCATGTCAGACTAGGAATGACATTATTCCTATTTGAATATGCATGAAGATAAATGCATGAGGTTTTTGAGGCAACTAGTAGTGGATCTATTAACATTGACCACAATGCATTCAAATAATCTAGAATATAATTTCTAGCATAGGTTCATTTTGGGAGAGTTTAGGAATGTTATCCTCTTTTAGAATAAGATTTTAAGAAGGTGATTAATGAAAATTATCACACTACCAAAGAGTTTGAGTTTGATCTGTCATAGAACCAAGTAGTAAAACCTATCCACTTATTGGCATCTACAAACACATTTGAGCTTTGTGAATGATGCATTACCAGTTCCCTATATGGTAGATGAAGACATGATTAGCACAGGTTGTAAGGATCAATAATTAGATGGATTAATACTTTGGGAGAGTTTTTTTCCTACATAACTAGTAGGATTAAAAAATATTTATTTGATCTTGATGGAAATATCTCTCAACCCAAGTGTACTTGCATATAACCACAATGCTCTCCTAGATCATGTGATTATGTTTTTCTATTTCTAGAATGACTATAGGAACACAAGACATTTATGGAGAACTAATTGATGGCATATTTCCATATGATGAGAAAGGTCAAATTATTTTTCAAAAAGGGGATCTTGAAAGAATTCAAATGAGAGATGGGTATGAGTAATTGAGGATACACTGCTAGTAACTCAAAATTGAAGAAAGGGGGATGATGATCAATTGTTCTTTTAAGTGGGAAATTATGATAAATATTATTATTGCATTTAATTATTCTAGATTTGAGAGACATACACGATTATGAGCTTCCTATGGTATGGCGTCTATATAAGGGTCTCATTTCTAATGTCAACTTGTTTAATGTATCCAAGAAGAGAATCTTTTCAATTGATTTATGCATTGGAACCTTAGAAAAATGTCAACGAAATTATCCATATCAGGAGCCTCCATTTATGTTTGAGTCAAAAAGGAAAATTAGGATTTAATATACTATTGATCTTGATGAGTAAGAAGTATTTTCCATAATAAGTCAAATTATGATATTGCTATTAGGATTCAACTATGTAGTTTTTTGATTTTAACTCATTGACTCATGTTTCATGAGTAGTGGTTCACATGGACCCATCTCTCATGAGAATGGATTTTCCACTTATCACTCATTGCATCTAGGTGATGCTCACAATGGTGAATCATTGGGCATTGCTGAGAGGTCACACATCCTAGTACTACTCCAACTCAAGCACGTTTAACCTTGGAGTTTCTTCCAAGGTTAAGCCAACTTAGCTTGGCACCATATTTCCAAAACCTTTATCAAGTGGTATACCTTATGAACCATTCATTATAGATCACACTAAGCTCATCAATTGATAGGTCTGAGGTATTTTCCATAGTGATTAGAATTATGATATTGGTATTAGTATTCAATTAGGTAGTTTTTTGAGTCAAACTCATTGAATGATGTATCAAGAGTAGTGGTTCACATGAATCCATATCTCATGAGAATGAATGTTACAATTAGCACTCATTACATCTAGGTGATGCTCATAGGGGTGAAGCATTGGGTATTATCAAGAGGTCACCCATAATAGAAGAGAAAACTCAACTCAATAACTTCAATGAGATCTTGGGAGGATTGCAATTTTAAAATTTTTTACTTGTGTAAATTACAAATTATAGTTGGTTCTTCTAAAACCCTAGTCAATGCTGATTAACAAGAGGTCTTAGTGTGAGAGGGAAATTCCATAGACAATTAAAGTTTTTCAATTTTTCAAAATTGTAAATTGTAGTTAGAGTTCTAGATTCCCTAAAATGAATTTTTGAGGGAAATGGGAACCCCAACTATAATATGCAATTTTGAAAAATTGTAAATTATGGATAGAGTTCTAGATTCCATAAAATGAACCTTTGAGGGAAATGGGGAATCCAAATGTAATTTACAATTTTTTTTAATTTTGTGAATTTCAAATTGTAGTTGGAGTTCCCATTTCCCTAAGGGAACTTCTCAAGGGAACTCCAACTACTAATTGTAATTATAAAATTTATAATTTTATTATTTGTAGTTATGTAATTTGTAATTCTAGAATTTGAAAATTATAAAACTACTGCTAAGTTTTATATTTCCTTGATAGAAAGGAATTTCAAAATTGCAAATGGGACCTAGATTTCCCTAAAGTAAGGAAAATTACAAATTTCTAAATTGATTAGAATTTACCCAAATGGTAAAAATGTGAAAAGTAATGCATTTATACATTAAATAATGTTTAGGAAACATTAAAAAGAAAACTAAAAAAAATAAAAAGTGAAAAATGAAAAAGTGGAGAAGGGGAGTTGGAGCCAAAAAGCAAAAAGGTAAAATAACCCAAGCTTTTGCATTTTTTGTTAATTTGTTTGTTTATGCAATCCATGGGAGAAATATTGTAGGTTTGTAAATTCAAGGTAGTCCATTCCAAATGAGATTTTAAAAATGGCCATGTGTATGGAGTGATCAAATACCATTATTGAAAAATTGGGGTAGTTTTATGGGGTGCATAAGGTGAAGGGTAACTATCAAGAAGATTCTAGATTTTAAAATGAGTGGTCAAAGGGAATCTTTAGGAAATTACACAAGAAGACAAATGGTTTTTTTGATGTCCACTAATAATATTATATTTTAAGCTCAAATAAAAGGCATCTTTAACAAATAAATCAAAGTTCTTGTTGAAAATATTTATCATTTCTTGTAGAGATAGTTAGAGCAATGATTTTTCTTGCAAAATGGATGAGGATTCTAGGAGTGGAAAGGAATGTTTTCCAGTTGGGAACATCTTTGTATAACTTGGAGGGCTATTTTATAATTTTGTAAAATACTTCAAATTACAACCCACATTCCTAGATTTGTAAAATGGTAAAAAATGTATAAACAAAAGGTTTGTCTTCTATTATGTGGTTGTTGTTGGTCTTTGTTTTTCCTAAGTTTAGGTTCTTCAAAGTTTTAGGATCTATTAATATGTGTAGATATTGTGTTCCTTTATAAGGTGGTTACAGATGTAAATCCACTAGAAATATTTAAGACCACTTGTATTATGTCTCTTTTACCCAACATGGAGAAAACTCAGCATGTTAGTTCCATGGTAGATTTTTGAAAAAAAATTATACGTAAGAAATATTTTCAAGTTAATGAAAATACATGTGTTACTTGTTATTTTCTATTGATGAAGTGCAGTAATATGTTTTGCAAATTTAATTGATTGGACATCTTATTTTGTACTCATTACTGGTTATCAATTTCAGCATAGATATGGATTATAAACCTTTTCTACATTTTAACTTGAAAATATGTTGTTAAATGAATTTTTAGGGCACCCTCATTTTATAGATTCAATGGGAAAAGGTATATGAGATTTTAGTTTCAGTGTATGTTCTAGTATTTCAAGGATCATCTAGGTATTTGCATTTCATTAGAAAAAATAAATGCAAATCACTTTTGGTAGTCTGCATTAGCCTGCATTTGAATTTTTTCTACATTTTTATAAGTAATAATGTCATGAACATTGAAATAAACCCTATTGTTTGAAAATGACTAGCACACCATCCTTTTTATAAACTACCTAATTCTCCTACCCTATTCCACCCTATAAAAATTTACCCTTTGCATATATTAAGTGAAATTTGCCTTACAAATGTATAAAATATTTCCTATATAGCATGTCTTTGCATTTTGTGCTTTAAAACATAGTACTATAATTTTCCATTTGATGCATATTATTGAAGATTATTTAGAATGAAGATTAAAGTTATATACCCATCCATCTGCAGTAGCATGTTTGTGACCTAATCATTTATTCATCCTATGTGATAACCCTTCCTTGATGGAGTGAACAAAGTTGGTTGTGCCCTAGTCAAATTTGTGTCTTTTTGTACCAACAATCCTAATGGACTTTGATTTTCATAATGAATCCATATGAGCAAGATACACCTTAGGTAGTCTTATCTTGGTTTAGATAGATACAAAATTAGTAGGGAGATGGCCATACCCTTTATCGATGCCTCTCAGTTATTTTCTATGTTTTATCCATTCTTGATGCTGAACCCCTCCATAGATATAATGACATCTCAACAAGTTTTTCATCTTTTTTTGCCATTTTCTAAATTGTGTAAGGCCTAGAAAAAAAGGTATACAATTAGAAACCAATAAGATCTACCCAAACAAAAAAATCCATTAGAGTAATGTGATCTAAGGCCCTTCCCATGTACATTCCTCAATTTATACCAAAAAACATGGTCGAAAAATTATAGATAAATTGGTAGACTCAGTAGATGTTAATCTAAGGAGTGCTAGATAGGGATATGTCCACCTAATGATTGTTAGTATTGTCTATATTTAGTACACTAAATGGGAACATTTCCATCTATTTTCTAGGAATATAACATCCTATGATTTCAAATGGACACCCTACATGCAATGGGATCCAATGAAAAGGGTTATGAACCACCTGAACAAACTCAAATCAAGGGTCAAAATAGATTATGACCATGTGTCATATTTACATGATGAGGTGTTCCTTGATTCCCTAAATGATATAAAGGTTTGAGATAGGATGAATAAGGTAAGTATGTCCATGGTGGTGGTTAGGAATATTTAATACAATTCAAACACTAACATGTATGAGGTTGAAATAATTGAGAAGGAACATTGGGACTTAAGGCCTCATCATAAACCTCTATCACATGTTGAAATTAAAGGATATGAGTAAACTAGATAATTTATGAATAATTATATAGGAAGTGAACACATAATCACTCAAGGTCATCCTTAGTTTCACATCCCAATGGTCACCATCATAATAAACACCATAATGTTTTCTCTTACTCACCTGTCTACCACTTCATCAAGCACTGGAAGCATAACTCATCTTGGTGAGCTATGGTGGCCCAATGGGTAAGACTCCTATATTTCTTCCTTCTAATTTATGGCTTTCATGCTTCCATATTTATACATCCATAAACCACTACTATCATTCCCTCATCACTATCTACTACCCCTCTAGTTTCACTTATTTTTGCTTCCCCTCTTCTAAAAAAAACTATAAATCCCATTGGGCCACCTATTATATACCAAAAAAGTGTGAATGAATATTTTTTTTCCATTTAGTGTACTCTAAGAGAAGATCCTTCGATTAAAGAACAAGAGTTGGAAAGGATAGAAGAAGAGGCTCAGGGGAAGTAGATCCCTCAAAAATTTTAGATGGTGACAAAGATGATAAATAAGTGCTCGTAGAGGGAGAGGGTGTTATGAATACTTTTCATACCCATAAAATTTTCTAAATTTTTTACTCTTATCCACCATTATGATGACCTGGTAATAAAATCTAAAGTTATAGTCGAAGACCTACATTAACTAGTATTATTATGAATACACATTATTTCAATTAAATGATTTGATAATGATTCATTTATGAATTCATATTTATATTACAATGGTTTTGTAAAGAATTAATAGTTGAATGAATAAAATTAGCACACACACGCATGGACGCACGTACGCATACGCGCACGCACGCGCACACACACACACACACACACACACACACACACACACACACACACACACACACACACACACACACACACACACACACACACACACACACACACACACACACACACACACACACACACACACACACACACACACACACACACACACACACACAATGTTTACTTTAAATCGTGAGATTTGATGGATAGAATTGATTAGATTTCATTGAATTGAAGTGATTACTAAAGTGTTTTCAGTTTGAAAATGATAATGTTCTATCATAATCAAAGGCATTATATGACTCATCATGATGGTTTTCAGTTAGTTTAATTTTAAAATCCAATGGTAGTATGAATATTGGCATTAGAAATAGTTGTGTCATAAATGGAGTTTCATTTAATTTCAAACCTAAACTATTATTTTAAAGAATTATCAATAATCTTAAGTGGTCTAAGTTGTAATATTAAATATTATTTTGTGTTAACTGTTTAATTAAAGGTTTGGACCTAACATGAGGACTTTAAATTGGATATGTGGTGATTTGTGTGCCTTAAACTATTAGAACTTAAACTAGGTTTGATATTGGCAAACTTGAGGCTCATATTGTTAATGTTCAATGGGTTAAGTTGGATAGTTATAAGTCTATTTGAAAATATTGTTTAATGCTAAGCATGATGAATGTTTTGATATTTGGATAAAATCAAAAGGAAGTCTAAGTTTTTAATGTATTTATGCATGGCTTAGTCTACACAAGTTAGTTGGTGTTTTAGTGACAATTTGGGTCATTAATAAGTTTAAAATTATTTGTAAACTAGTTATCAGTTGGATAATGGCATACCTTGAGTTATGAAACCAATAAGATGAAATAAGGTAAGCAGAAGTAGTTATAATGTGAGTTTTGGTATAAAATAGGTTTGTTTTCATTTGATAGTCATTTTGAGCAAGCACATAGCAAAATCCATACTCTACCGGGATAATTTTGGGAAGTTGAAAAAATGACATTAATATTTATACCATTGTTGAAAGAGAAAATTAATAAAAGAGATAATTACAGTTTATCAATTTCACATGGAAATGAAATTATGGTTTTTGAATTTGAATAATATCTTGATAATTCTTACAAAATAATTTTTTGTTTTAATTTATTTTCATGCATGAAATTTGAGATTGTTGGGTTAAGGTTAGTTGGAAATATTTTGTAGTATCAATTTTCAATAATTATTTATCATTTTGGGTTTTAATAAATCTTTCCATCTCTAACTTTGATGTCATTTTTGATGATAATGGATATTATCTTAGACAATGTGATACTCTAGATTTTAGGTTTTCTGTTCGTTGATTAGTTTATTACAATGGTGATTTTATCATATAAATTTGGATTTTAAATCTATAATTTCATAACTACATAAAGATTGGTATAAGAATGAGCTTAAAATAGTTATTTTCTAGGAAATCTTGATGTTTCAAAAATAGTTTTGTTATGAAATTCTAGGTATATTTTTATGAAATTATTTTAAAGATTTTCAATATACAAGATTTGATGGCATGCAATATATGATTTTGTTAAACTTAGAATTTTGTTTCAAAGATATCAAAATGCATTCTCTGGGTTTTATTTTCGAATCCATAAATTGAAGAATAGTGAAAAAATTGTTTTCAATTTTGAAACACTGTGATAAAGTTGTTATTATTAGTTTTGAAATGACGATTTAAGAAATATATAACCATGTAAAAGATTATTATTAGGAATGGAACTTCTATCGAAAAAAAATTAATGGTTTTGGATTTGATATTCATTTGATAAGAAATACGTGTAGTTTATAGTTTGTGAATAATACATATACTATATATTTTGAGATGGCATTCATGTAGTGAGACATAATGAAACAAAGTATAGGAAAAATATTTTAAATAAAATTATGAATAATATAATTTTATGTATTTATTATGGTTTTGAGTTTGATCATTATATTGATACATAACATAGTCATAATTGAAAATCATACAAATGAGTTTAGTTTTAGATAATTGAATCCTTAATTTGTTCATTTTTATTATAGGTAGAATTTTTTATGAATGAATGGATGCCATAAATATAGAAGTGTGATTGGTATTTTTGATTCTATAGTTGATATATTCAGTTTTTGAATGTATTCAAATGATCATAATAAGGTTTTGAATATATTTTGAATTATATTTAGAATGTTAGGTTGAAACCAACTAGATTCAAATAGGAATGATGACAATAACAGTTGGGAAAGGAATCAAAACTTTGATAGCATGAACAAAAATGTACCAAATAGGAAAATTGATAGAGGAGTTTTTTGGGATAAATAGTTTGGTCCTAGTTATGAAAGTAGAGGAGCTTGAATGTCTATTCATTTAATTGCCACTAACCCAACATTTTGGAGTGTGTTAATTAGCATTCTATTTAATCTACTACTCTTGATGGAAATAGAGGTTTTCATAGTCATTAAATTTGAAGCTAGATCCCATTCTCATAGTATCTCTTCATATCAGTTACAAACTAATCATCATCATTTGTCTATTCAGTCATCCAGTTAGGAAGGAATTAATGTTGCTAATGAACCACCAAAACAAGTCTAAGAGCCATTCCATACAAATAATTTTATAAATATTACACTACCATCCTATTTTAATATCCTACACCACCTCAAAAGATGCCTATTACATAATGAATGAAGATTAATTTAAAAAAACCTCTTGTTGTCACGTATCCATGTAATTCAAGGAAATGTAAAATTAGTCAAGCTTAATCTGAAACTCTTTTAGAAACTAGAATAGTGAAGTTGATCAAATTCAAAATAAATGATGTTAAGAGTCATTTGGGTATAAAAATGGTTCATTTTTTTTAGTTGAGATGGAATAAAATGAAAACTTGAATGAAATGGGAGAACTAGTGATTGCTATTTTATCTAATTCTAATGAAGTTTGATTATCAAAAAGACAAATTTTAGAATTAAAATTCAATTTGATAAAGCATAGAACATTTTGAAAAAATTATACTATAGTGATGATATTTTTGGAGTTAAAACAAAATTTAGTTTTGATATATATAATTATGCCTAAGTAATTTGGATTATATGCAAAATGGAATTAATGTAGATAAAATTTTATTTAAATATAACTTATTTTATTATTTAATGAAATAATGTTATTCTTATTAGTATTAATGGGCTAGAGGGTCTGCACCTATTAGGAACTACCTAATTTAATTTCAAATAATTAATCTCTTAATATTTTAAAAGTCTTAAATAAGTCTCAGCTTATAACTGCTAATATTAATTGACTTTTTAAAGTCAATTATTTAAAGTTAAGAAGTAACTAACTAAAGTTAGTTATAAATTCCATTTTTAACCAACATGGAAGTATTAAATAATATCAACAATTAATTTGAAAATAAGAATAACATGGGTATTGAAGGTTATTAAATTTTAAATTCAATCACATATTTCTCTTTTCTATGCAATTTTTTTGAGATAGCATGACTTTTACAGACAGACTAACTATACTTTCTCTATTGGTTGAGTATGTTGCTTAGGTAGCACAATTATATCTAATTTTATATTAACATTTATAATAGATTATCTAAAATTATCAAGTTAAACATATTTTGATGATTCATTCTTGTAGTCTTATGTGCAAAATTTATGTATTCAACCCAAATAATGGTAAAAAATGCATTATTTACAACATATTATTGATCTAATTGATTGTAAAAAATTATATTTTTAATATATTTTGTAAAAGGGATACTTTTTTTCTCAAATAAAATGACATGTTTTTCTAATACAATTATCTTTGTTGAGACTCACATATTTTGTTTATATTGTATTTTATTTAACTTTAACTTCTAATTTAGTTTAACTATGACTATACCTTAGTTTCTAATTTATCTAATTTATTTTCTATTTAGTGTTATTTTAATATAATTATTTTTATTTATTTTATTTTTTGTTTCTAATTTATTTTATTATATTAAGTTTCTTAGGTTAGTTTAGTGTTAAGTTGAGTTAGTATTAAACTAGTTTTATTTTCATTCTAGATTACTTTAGATAGATTATTTTTATTTTTTCTTAATTATTTTATTGTCTTACTAATTTAGTTTGTTGTTTATTTTCTTAGTTGATTGATGTTATGGTTTTCATCTTTTCCTTTTGATTGTTGAGTTATGTTTATGTTAATTGATTATAAAAGATATGCTTATAAATTGGTTTATGTTCTTATCTTCATCTTATCTGTATGCTTCATTGTTTATTATCTTGGTATTTATTTGAAAGTTATAACAATAAAAAAAGATATTATTTAATATATATATATATATATATATATATATATATATATATATATATATATATATATATAAAATTGACTCAAACTTCTTTCCTTCAAGAGATTCTTTTGTTCTGAGGCTCTTCTCTACTAGATAGAATTCATTACATATTTATATTTGAACTAATTCATTGTTCGATAATAGACTTCTAAATTATAATGGAATAAATTATATTAAGTAATCTATTTATTACTTTTAAAAATATTTAAAGAAATACTCACATATTTAGGATGGTGTTTAAACATTTAAAACTTACCATTACACTAGTACAACTCCAACTTCATCTTCATAATACATGAAAGGGTTGATTAGTTGATGAAACAATTTTTATCATTAACAAATTTGGTGAATTTATTGGGGATAGATTTAATAAATATTATTCATATAAATATTTATTTTATTTTGGTCAATGGTACTTAGAGGACAACCTCATGCTATCCAACCTAGAATTGATATTGATAATGACCAATTTGATGTTTTTAAAAAAAAAATTTAACTCGTTATGCATGGTATAATCAACCTCATAATCTTCTTCATATAATACAAGTGATAAAAGGAGAATAAAAATTTGTGGAATTTAGGATAGATTGGTATGCCAATCTTACATATAAAAAATAACACCATGTTTTAAGTAGAAATAGATGAATTCAAGAAGATAAATCTAGAGTTTTAGCTACTATCTTTAGACCTAGAAATCATTTTATTTTTCATTGTTAGTTGTTTGATGATTTGGTTATGCCATTTGAATCTATTAATATAAATTTGAATCAATATAATTAGGGTTCAATAAAACTAACCAATTCAAGTAGAAGATACTGTTGAATATTTCAATGGAAAATCAACCAAATATGAGACTACATGATATGATTAAAAGTCTACAAAATAATAGAGAAAAGGATGATCTCACTAAAGTTGAAGTTGGTTCTGATGCTGAAGAAGAATAGAAAATAACACTAAAAACATGGATTTATTGAAATCCACTTAATATTATAAATCATCCAACTAAGTTACCTTCCCTTAAAAGATTAAATATACCAATTTTTTTTAGAGATTCTAGGGATTCTCTAGTAGGTCATTTTGATGTATTTAAGGTTTTTTTATTAAGGTTAAAGGGGGATGTTTTTTTAAGATAGAGTCCCCAAACTCTAGGAGTACATTTAAAGAAAGAACTAGACAAAAAAAATAACCCTAAAAGTGATTTGAAAGGCACAACACAAAGACAACAAAATAATAGTTTAAAAACTAATCCCACACAACCAAACAACTTAGATTATTCCATACTTCTTGAAATGTCTTCCAAACATGTCTTCATGTTGCTAAAATTTATGTTAATTTTTTGTATAATGCTTTCATAGTCAATGTTTTGTGTTTCAATACTACTTTGGCCCTTTGTCTCTTTTTCTTTACCTATATGGTTGGATTCAAATAGATCTTTGAGGTGCTATCAGAGGTTTTTCATATTCTGTAAACATTCATTCATAGGGGCTTTACTATAGTTTGTAATAAAATTGAGTTTGTTATATAGATCATGATTGGTATGCTAAGGAGATCTACCTTGAAGCTGAGTTTTTGAATCTAAAATTCTTATTCTTTATCAATCTAAGATTTGGATAAATTTTTGTTTTCTTATTACATTATGTACATCCTATTTTTGAGGCTTGACATTTCTCTCATGAACCATCTCATGAAAGATTTTTGTATCTTCAATTCTTTAGTCAACATATAAGTGTTCTCCCTACTTTTGAAAAACTTCATAATTTGGTTAAAATCTTTGTTTCTATCTTTGGTTAAATAATGTATATGCATTTAAGTTAGTTTATGCTACTTTTGGTATAAAAAATGAAAAGATTTTCTTAATAATTTTCTCTCAAACACTTGAAGGGAAATTTTATCACAATTTTATTAGTTTATCTACCAAAGCTATCAACACTTGGAAAAATATTGAGGATTGGCTATAATTATTTTTTGGAAAAATTTAAGTAAGATTTAGACCTAATCAATGATATTATAAATTTTTATCTTGATCCATGTGAATCCATATATCATTTCAATATTATATTTACTAAGTTAAATCAAAAGATTCTTCATGATGTTAGACCTTATAAAAAATTATTTAGACATTACTTTTAAAGTGCTTTACCTTTGAAGTAGAAAATAGCCTTAAAGGGTAAGACATTATAGAATATGATGAAATTGTAACATTTTGTACTGAATATGAAAATAAACATAAACATATTAGGTTTAAATATAAGTCTTCTATAGGTATAAATTCAAATAATGCAATTTTTTTGAAATCCATTCAAAGTCTAGAAAACGAACCAACCCCTATTAAAAGATAATTAAATGACAAACCTTATTCATCTAATAGAAGCATTGTTTTGAATAAAAGTAAAGATAAATAAGTTACTCATTAATGTAATGTGTGTGAACTAAATCATGATCCAAATTCATGTATTATTGTTGAAAAATTTAAAATTTTTATTCAAGGGAAATATATTATGTCTGTTGATCTATCAAACAACATAAACATGTGTTCTCTTGATGATACATAAAAAAATAAAGGTGTTTATGTTGTTAATATTATAAACAAAGAATACAATTCTTCTCAAAATAAGAATGCAATAAATAATAATAATTATTCTAAATATAGAGGTAAAGGAACTCAAAATAATTCTTCAAAGAATTCATCTAACAATTCTTCTCAAAACATTATTTTATTGATTGCTTATAATTATACTCAATATTAGACTTATAAAACTAAGAATTATACCTATATTTGACTATATGATGTTAGAGCTTATAATATAATTGATGGTTTATCTATAATTAACGTTATGTTTTCATTATTACAAGAAACTAGCCTTTGAGGACAAATTAATAAAATTAATGAAGCTATTAACAATCCAAATTCTAAAAATGATGTAAGCTTAGAAAAAAGAGAAAGTAATGAACAAACATATTTTTTCTCAAAATTATGATCCTCCTACAAATTATATACCTCCTTTTTTATGTTTTAATAAAAATTGATAGTCAGGTAATTCATAATTGTATTCTAGATACAATAAATTTAAATAATATAATGCTTAAATTTACTATAAATCAATTAAGTATTTTTATGAAACTAATAATAAGAAACTTACTAGATTTTATTTCATACAAACTAAAAGCTGTAATTTTAAGGATATAGTCATAAAAATTGCTCAAGCTAAAAGAATTTGATGAATTACTAATGTCCCAATCTTATACATTCCTAGTAATTATGATATGTTATTAGGAAGAGACTAGTCAAAAGTATAGGTTCTTCTGTCAAAAAAGATACTTTATGGGTTCCCGTAAGTAATGAGATATCTTTATAAAAAGAGAGGATTGGTTCAGTACACCTATAAAATCATATACTCTTTCCACTATTTCCTATGTTGAAATAGGTATTTAAACTTATGATCTTATGAACTTGGATGAAATATAAAATAAATAAAAATAATTATTTTATAAAAACATTACATGGTCACTATATTTTGTTGGAGCATGTTCTCAACTAGAAAATGGTGCTATAATTTATTTAAACTATTCTTTTGGTAATATATTTCATTATGATTATAAATTATCATTTGAAAAAACTAATAATAGGGTTGAATTTAAGGCATTATGTTTAGGTTTTGAAAAATCTTTTGACCTTAATATCAAACTATTAGAAGTCTTCCTAGATTTTGAATTAATTATTAGGCAAGTTAAAAAAATTTATAAAATTAACCAAACTCATTTACATTGTTATAATCAATTTTTTGGGTGTTTACTTGAACATTTTGAATCATTTAATATCACTCACATACTTAGATAATATGACAATAAAGCCGATAGGCTTGCTATTTTTGCTTCAAGCCCATATCTAAGTGAGAGTGAACTAATCATAATATTATTTTTTAAACCTAAAATTTCATATTTGAATGATAGTTGGCATGTTTTAAGATATGATAAAAAATATATTCCTTTATTAAAGTTAACTATTTTAATCATGATGATTATGTATTAAATTGTTAATATTATCTAAAATTAAGTACCAATAAATTGCTTGCTAGTTTAATAAGTTTGGAATCTATGTTTATACCTAATGTTTAGTCTCAAATTTTTAAAAAATAAATAAATTTGAGGAGAATTATAGGTAAAATTATTCCTATATATTTTTTATGAAAGAGGACCTTAAAGATGTCTATTTATAAATTTAATGTACTACTAATGAGAAGCTCAAATTTATTAAATTATTCAAAGAGTTTATTGATGTGTTAATTAGGTCCTAAAAAGATTTTAAAGGTTATAATATTTATATTATTAAATATGATATATCTATTAAACCTAACATTAAATATATAAGATAGAAAATATAAAGAATTATCCCTTTGTTAGAGGATACCATTAACAAAGAGATAGATAAAATAATTGATACTGGTGTCATTTTTAATCATAAACTTTTATGAATGGGTAGCTAATTTAGTATCAGTTATAAAAAATAGTGATATTAAATTATGTGTTAGTTCTAAGGACTTGAACAAGGCTAGTGTTAAATATAGTTTTATCTTACCAATTATAGATCAACTTTCATAATATGTTACAGGATCTAAAATGATATCATTATTAGAAGGATTTTCTATTTATAATCAAATTTTTGTAAAAATTGAAGATAGACATAAAACAATTTTTACTACTAGAGGAAATTTTACTTATAATAGAATGTTATTTAGATTAATTAATTCATGAGTGACTTTTCAAATAGCTATGCATGTTGTATTTGATGACTTAATTGACATTTTTATTTAGGTATATCTTGATGATCTCACCATTCAATCAAAAAGATGTTAAAAAACATATACACATCTTTATGAAGTTTTCATAAGATGTAGAAAGTAAGGTGTTCCTTTAAATCCAAAGAAATCAATTTTTCATATTATTGAAGGTAAATTATTAGGACATATCATTTATAAGGATGGAATTTCCATAAATCTTGAATGTATTAAAGCTATTAAAAAATTACCTCCTCCCAAAGATCAATTTAGTTTATGATCTTTCTTTGGTAAAACTATTTTTTTTAAAAAATTCATATCAAATTTTGCTATTAAATCTAATCATTTATAATTATTACTTAAAAATGATAAATATTATACATGAAATGAATATATTGATTTATTATTTAATAATATTAAAGATGTCATTGCAAGTGCCCTAGTATTTTTTAAACCATATTTAAATAAATCATTAATTTTTTATGTTAATGCTATTGAAAAGGCAACTGAAATTATTATTTTGTAAGAATTTGAAATTAATGATGAAAAATCAATTGGTTATATGAGTCAAGTATTAAAAGATGTTAAAGCTAGGTACCTTTTTATTGAAAACATTAGTTTCTCATTACTTTTCTCTCTAATCATTTTTCATTATTTATTAATGAGAAATAAAGTTATAGCGTGATCTAATGTATCCATTTTATCTTATCTTTTAAAACAACAAACTATTTAAGCAAGGATTGTGAAATATATATTATGAATTCTAATGATTGATCTCAAATTATATTTTTGAAGATAATTAAAGATGACTTTGCAAAAAATTTATCTAAAAATTCTTATTAAAGTATTAATGTTTTGGTTTTAATAGTTGATGATAATTTAAATATAAAACCTCATTTAAAGGCCACTAAAATAAATAATTTTTATGAAAATTTTAAATTTGGTCTTGATATGAATGAATGGGATTGTAGGTTTTTTAAAGATAATTGGTATCATGACTTAGTCTTCTATTTTCAAAATCAAATTTGTCTTGATAATTTTGATAAAAAACAAAGATGTTATTTATGGGAAAGACCTTCAACTTTTTGTATATATATATATATATATATATATATATATATATATATATATATATATATATGTATGTATGTGTTTTATTAAGGTGCCTTACACATGACCAAACCAAAAAAGTTATTAAAGGTTGACATGAAGGAAATTGTGATGGACATTATGCTACAAAAACCACTGGTTATAAGATTTATGAGTAGGTTATTATTATCTTACATTATTTAAAGACTCTTATAAGTTAGTTTGTTCTTGTATGCCATACCAACTATTAATTGGTAGAGATAAATTACCTACAATGCCTTTAAATTCTATGATAATTAAAAAACTTTTCACAAAATAGAGTATTGATTTTATTATAGATATACAACCTCCTTCATCAATTGGTCATAGATATATCTTTGCAACAATAGATTATTTTATTAAATGACTTGAGACTAAATCTGTTAAAAGTTATGTAAAAAGTGAAGTAGTTTCATTTATAGAAAATCAAATTTTCTTTAAATTTAGAATTTCTTACGAAATCATAACTAATAATGGTACTTAGTTTATTTCAAAGGAATTTCTAGAATTTTTGGAAAAATATTGTATTATATCTAGTCATTCATCAAAATATTACCCTCAAGGTAATGGTCAAGCTAAGTTAAAAAAATAAAAAATCAATTTTAATCATGAAAAAGTTAGTTTGTAAAAATAAATGAGATTGACATCTTAAACTTTTTAAATCTTTATGGGCTGATATAACTATTATTAAGATGACAACTAATTATTCACCCTTCATATTATCATATAGATTTGAAGCCATATTACCAATAGAAATTTAGATTTCTTCAACAAATATTGATTTATAATATGTTTTTAAAGATACTAATTTATTTAAGTAAAGATTACATGATTTAATAGTTGTTGATAAATCAAAAGCAACATCATTACAAAGATTAGAAAGGGCTAAACAAAAAAAATTAAAAAAAACTAATAAGATAATTGTTAATAAAAAATTTAAAATTGATGATTTATTTTTATACTAGGACAAAGATCATGAAGATCCTGATAAACATCATAAATTTTATACATTATGGTTTTGTCCTTATCGTATTACAACTACGCTTACAAATAATGCTTTTCATTTGAAATATCTCAATAGGAGCTATTTATGTTATCCAATTAATAGACATAATTTAAAGTTGTTTTATAATTAATTTCTTTTCATATTTATTGGTCTATTTTTTATTTTTTTGCTTCTATTTTTTTTGTTCTTATTCAATTATTTCTTTGTGATTTATTTGTTTGTTTGTTTCTTCTTGTTGTTTGCTTTTTTCTTATAAAAGATTAAAAAATGTTTCAATTGGATTAAGTATTCATGTTATGGAGTTATAATACAAATATGCTACAATACAATTATATTTTTTAGTTATTTTGAGATATTAATCTTTATAAGCTCAGTTTTTTTTATACATGAACAATATATATTGAGTTATAAATAGTTGTTAAAGTAATACTTTTTATTTAAAGATTATATTAGAGGATTTTTGTATTTATTTATGTATACAATCTAAACTCCATTATTATATTATTACCTTTCTTCATGCCATGCTAGCCGAACAACCCATGTCTTATTGAAAATCATCATAAATGGGGTTTGTGCATAGCTAACTAGAAAATGATTTACAATAAAAAAATTGATTTATATTTAATTTCATATTCAAAATTGACTAGAAAGGTCACTAGTATTATGCTTATATTTTGTATCCCTATAAATTTTTTTAAACTTTTACTCTTATCTGTCATAGTGATGACCTAGTCATAAAATCTAAAACTATAGTCGGGGACTTAAAGTCAATTAGTTGTTATATGAATACACAGATTTTTAATTAAATGATTTGATAATGATTTATTTATGAATTATTATTTATATTACAATGGTTTTAAAAACTATTAATGATTGAATAAATAAAATTAGTAAACACACACACACACACGCGCGCGCACGCACGCACGCACGCACATCATTATCAAAATTTTGTTTTCAATCATGAGATTCGATGCACATAGTTTATTAGATTAAATTTAATTAAACTGTATATTAAAATATTTTTAGTTTGAAAATGATAATGTTCTATCAGAATGAAGGCATTATGATATGTAAACTAGATTTTATTTCCTTCAATAAATCAAATAATTATTCTAAATGAATACTAAAAATCTCAATTCTTTAAGTCTAATAGAATTGGATGTAAAATTATCAATTTTTTGATTAAAAAAAAAAAGAAATGGATAGAAAAAAATAATAAATTATTTTCCAAATGTTTTTTAAAATGAATTGATTTTTTAAATTTGAATGTGAATTATCTAAACAATTTTGAATATGATTGTTTTGAAAACTCATACAACTCTATCTCTCAGTTAAATTATTTTATTATTATTTCTATCCATTAAAATAGTTTCATATCTAATATATTATAATTAAATTCTAGATATTAATGAAATATATAAAACTAATATCTACTAATGGAATAATGAAAAATTGAGAAAAATAGAGATAAGAGATTCTTTAGGGGTTCACCGATTCATTATGTCTGAAAGTTAATTTAAATCATTCCATTATAAATAATATGTAAATACAATATTTCAAACTTACATCCTTATATGGTTTATTAAAACTTATGGCTCTATAGAATATAAAAAAATTCATCTGCATCACGAAATCATTTTTCTCTTCAACTAAATGAATATATGCATGTGCTTATAGCTCTTCTAAATGAGAAAATTAATTATTTAAACATGAGGAAAAAATAATCTCAAAGGATTTATAAAATATCTCTAGATTTACAAATCTATATAATGTATATAGGGTGAAAAGGACTTGAGAATGGATAAATTAAAACATGGTCAATTTATTGAATTAAAAATCCTATGTTTTTCAAGTAAAATAGATCTTCATTTGTATGGATCATCCACGCTTAAAATTTTTGGTAAAATTATTTCTCAAAAAAATCAATTATATCCATCTCTATTGGATTTCTGTAAGCTACTCTAGAATAATAAAAATCTTCAATCTATAAAAATTGCCATATAGTCAATGTTGGCTAAAAATTATCTATATTTGTCTAAAGTAAGATTAAACTCTTAATATATTGCATGAATTTAATAAAATAAAAAAATACCATAAATAATGGGAGGTTTCAATGCTAATATTTACTTAAGAAAGTGCTTATCAAAACTAACAGGGTTCACAAAGACCATAATCTTTCCACTAAATTACTGACCACACTAAAGTGTATATCCATGTAGCCTAAATCCATCAACCATGTAAAACGAAAATAGATGATAAAGTGAAGTAAAAAGTTGGGTAATAATAATAATAATAATAATAATAATAATAATAATAATAATAATAATAATAATAATAATAATAATAATAAATGCATGATAAAAGAGTTTAGCATCATACATTAAATATGAGGATAAAGTTTTAATAAAATATCTCCCATGTAAATAAATAGAGACCAAATTCACCCCCATGAAAAGTGAAATGGAATTTCATGTGGGGACAGGTAATTAATTTTTTAAAAATAATATCCCATAGTTTTTTTATTAAACATGAATAACCATCTATGCATGAGTGTAAATAAAGTTTTATTTAGAACTTAGTTTTTAAAATATCCAATGGAGTAATCAAGCCATAAATAAGATATTTAAATGCAAGATTAAACATTTAATTTGGATTTAATTTAAAACATATCCCATGGTTATTAATAAACATAATCGAATAGGATATTCGTAATATTCTAAAAATATAGGAATTATGATGGGAATACTTGGCTATGTGAAAGGAATAAATAAAAAGATATATTGAACTATCTTAGTTTTATTAATAGGATTATATGGAAAAGTTGGCAACATTGGAATTTGAATCGTTAGGGGGTAATTCGGGTAAATAATTGGTTTGGTCGCACATCTGTAACACATCTATTAGCAACAAAAAAAATAATTTTAATAGAAAAATTAATTATATCCACTCTTTATATTTTTTACACATGTTGATGTTCCACTATAACCCTTGTCTTTTCCACATATTAATGAACAATAAAAGAAATCCTTTAGATCAAACTTATCCAATAAGATGCTTTTGGTCCCCAAAAGTCCAGGTAATCTAGTTGATTCAAAAAATCTATATGAGTTCTCTTTTTTCCATCGACAATATTCTTACACTATTTCCAAATATAAATGAGCTGAAAATAACATATGAAGGAGTTATGAAGTTAGTCTATCAAAATGATTCAATAAAACTTCATTAAAAAAAATATTTAAATAAGATGTTATGAAACTTCCCTACAATAAATCAATTATCTGACTAAAACTATAACTTGATTATGGAGATTAATATAAACTCTTTACATATTCTTCCATAATAACCTATTACCCAAATTAGTCACAATATCTAACAGATTCTCTCAACCCCTACACTGCGTAAAGGCTAAGGTGTTCTCCTTTTTATATCCCACTATCACACAAGGGAAATCAAATACTATATATTAAATAGTATCATAGATCACTTGTGTATAAATATACCCTATAATACTTCTCAATAAATTGAACATCTATATACTTACATTTATAAATATTTCCTAAGATATATTGGGAGTTATATATATAAGTATAAAATATGTAATTAATTTTTTCATCCTAAGATTACTAATGTATAATATGTATAAATGAGAAGCTATTTACAATCTCAAAAACTATAAAAGTAAATATAATACATATCACAAACATGAGGAGAAAACTAAAAAAATGAAATATATCTCAAATTTTCCTCAATTTTTACTACTCCACAATTCATACCTCCACATCTCATCCAAATGAGTTAGTTTTCCCAAAAAATTTATCACAATAGCAAACTAAAATAGGAGATAGCAAATATTATTCAAAACACAAGTCTATTAAAACTTTCTTCCCTAGATCCAATAGTTAGGAATTATCTAAAAATAGTGTTGAAGATAAAATAATTATAATATTCCATATTATAGTTATACTTTTATTAAAACTATCCAAGTTAACCATGTTATCTATAAGGGCTATTCCCTCTTCATGATTTCCAATAACTGAATACAAAGTGTTTTCATCTTATAACTCTATCTTAGTAAGAGTTATAGGATCCATTTTTTTAAAATAAAAATAAAATGGATTTTAAAATAATTACAAATAAGGGCATATTTTTTCACAAAGTAACCTTACCTAAAAGATTCTACCAAAAATTGTACAAACATAGTTACACTTAAAAATGATTTATACCTGTCAAGAAATGGTAAAGTGCACCCACTGAGTACTAATTTTCATATTTTTGGTTTCTAAAACAAATTTATGTTTACTTCCTACAAATATTACCAAAGCTATGAAACATAAACCAACATATGAACCAATTAAAAAATCAATCCATAAAGTGCAACAACCTATTCAATACTAAACAACGCCTTATTACTATTTTTATATCTAACCATGGAACTAGGATTTTCACTTATTTCTACATCCAAGAACATAAGCATCCATAATATGATTATTAATAAAAAATAAAAGATACATAACTGGTTATAAAAGACTAATATATTGTGTCAATATCAATATGAAATCAGATTTCTATCATACCTTATTATGCCCTCTATGTAATAATGGTAATAAGACTACAACAAATTTTTATTTGATGTGCATCACTGATAATGATTAGAATTTTTTCTAACTGATTCAAAATAAAGGTTGATCCTCTCTCAACACCATATCACACCTTCAAGTGATAAAATGCTATGTTCTTCATCCATGTTGATCCTATAGGCCTAGTGGTGTTAGAACCTTGGCTATTAAAATATTTTTTTTTCTAATAAATTAAAACACCTTGCAATTTTCATTTGCACTAACCTTCCTAAATAATAAAATCAAATAGAAGACCATAAAGCAAGAATCTAATATCTAAAAACTCCAAAACAAAATATATCAATAACTAAAATAAGTCTTATATCAACCCATTTTGATACCAAAAATTATTCATAAACTAGATTTTATTTCTTTGGATAAATTAAACAGTTCTTCAAAATGGATACTAAAAATCTCAATTCTTCAAGTGAAATAGAATTATATGTAGAATTATCAATCTATGGATTAAATAAAATTAAGAAATGGATTTTAAAAATATAAGAAGTTAGTTACAAAAAATTAATTAAAAGGAATTGACTTTTTAAATCTGAATGTAAATTATCTAAACAATTCTAAATATGAGTGTTTTTAAAACTCATACAAATATATTGCTTAGTTGAATCATTTCATTCATATTTTTATCCCTTCAGCTAGTATCTTATCTAATTTTCCATTATTAAATTTTAGATATTGATGAATAATTTGAAACTAATATCTACTAATTGAATAATGAAAAAATGATAAAAATAGAGACAAGAGATTGTTTATGGGGTTAACCAATTAGCTACATACCTAAGTTCATTTGTACTATTCTATTATAAACAAGATGCAATTATAATATTTAAAACATACATCTCTATATGGTTTAAGAAAGTTTTTAGCTCTATAGAACATGAAAAACTCATCTACAACATGAAATCATTTTTCTCTTCAACCAAATGAACATCTATAAGTGCTTGTAACTTTCATAAATATGTTAATTAATTATCTCAACAAGAGGAAATGAATAATCTCAAAATATTTATAAAATATCCTTGGATTTATAAATTTCCATAATTATATAGGGTGAAAATTATTTGACAATAGACAAATTAAAACCTGGACAATTCACTAAATTAAATAACCTATGTTCTTCAAGAAAAACAAACCTTTATTAGTATTTACTATCTATGCTTAAAAGCATTGGTAACATTCCTTATCAGAAAAATCAACCTATATCCATCTCTATTGGATTTTTGTTAGCTACTCCAGAATAATAAAAATCTTCAATATATAAAAATTACCATATAGCCAATGTTGACTAATAGTTCTCTATTTTTGACTAAAGTGCAATTAAACATTGAATAGACTAAATGCATTTAATAAAGTAATAAAATCCCATAAATAATGGGAGGTTCTAATGCCATTCTTTTTTAATAAATCACTTATCAAAATTAACATGGTTCATGGAGACCATGATCTTTTCACCAATTTGCCGACCACACTAACATGGACATTCATGTAACCCAAGTTGATCAACCATGAAAAATTAAAGTAAATGATAAAATGGAGTCAAAATATGGGTAAAATTAATAATAATGAGAAAACATGCATGGAAAAGGGGTTCATCACCATACATTAAAAATGAGGATAAAGTTTTAATAAAATATCTCCCATGTAAATAAACAAAGACCAAATTTGCCCCCCGCTTCGGCCCCTCCACCTCGCCTGCCCCACCCCCATGCAAAGTGATATTGAATTTCACATCGGGAAAGGTAATTAATGAATGGTATAAAAGTTTTATTATTTTTTTTAAAATCATATCCCATGGTTTGTTTTAATAACCATGAATAACCATCTATGTGGGAGTGGGGATAAAGTCTTATTTAGATCTTAGATTTTAAAATATCCAATGAAATAATCAATCCATAAATAGTATATTTAAATGGAGGATATAATATTAAATTTGGATTTAATTTAAAACATATCCCATAGTTATTAATAACAATAATTAAATAGGATATGAGTAATATTTCAAAAATAGAGGAATTATGGTGGGAATATTTGGTTATGTGGAAGGAATAAATAAAATGATATATTAGAATATCTCGGTGTCATCAATAAGATTATATGAAAATGTTGGTAACATTGGATGTTGAATGATTATAGGTTAATGTAGGTAAATGTTCATTTTGGTCCCACATTTGCAACACAACACCTATTAGTAACATAAAAAATAATTCCAATATAAAAAGTAATTGTATCAACTCTTTATATTTTGCCACATATTAATTTTCCATTACAACACTTATCCTTCACACATTTTTCTAAACCAAAACAAATATTCTAGATCATATTATATGATTTGTCATTATAGTTTTTAGTTAGTTTTATTTTAAAATCCAATTGCAATTATGAATACTTCAATTATAAATAGTTGTGTCATAAATGGAGTTTGGTTTAATTTGAAACCTAAAAAATTGTTTTAAAGGATTATAAAATAATACTAAGTGGTCTAAGTTCTAATCTTAAATATTATTTCGTGGTAATTGTTCAACATAATGTGTGGACCTAGCATGAAGACTTTAAATTAGACATGGGGTGATTTTTATTTCATGAACTATTAGAAATTAAACTATCTTTAACATTGGTAAACATGAGGCTCATATTATTAATGTCCAATGGGGTAAGTTTGCAAGTTGGCAGTATAATTGGAAAGTTTGTTTAGTGCTAAAAATGATGGATGTTTCAAGATCTGGATAAAATTAAAATACAGTCTAGGATTTTAATGCATTTGTATATGCCTTGATCCATATAAGTTAGTGTTTTAGTGATGATTTTGGTTATTACTAAGTTTAAAATTATTTCTAAACTAGTTAGTAGTCGAATAATGACATACCTTCAGTTAAGAAACTAATAAAATGAATGCATGTAAGTATAATTAGTTAAGGCATGAGTTATGGTATACAAATAGGTTTGTTTTCATTTGATAGTCATTTTGATTAGTCATGCAACAAAAGCCATACTTTGCGTAGATAATTTCTAAAAGTCATAGACATGGCATTAATAGGTACACCTTTATTGAAAGTGAATAATTACCAAAGAGATAATTATAGTTTATCAAATTCACATAGAAAGGAAATTATGGTTTTCCAACTTTTATGATATATTGATAATTATTGAAAAATAATTGTTTTGTTGAATTTCTTTTCATGCATAAAATTTTAGATTTTGGGATCAGGTCAGTTGGAAAGATTTTGTAGTATCAATTTTCGATAATCAATTATCATTATAGGTTTTTATAAATCTTTTTATATTTAGTTTTGAATTCATTTTTTATTATAATGGAGATTATCTTGGAGAATGTCTTATTCTAGCTTTTGGGTTTTCATTTTATTGATTATTTTGTTACAGTGGTGATTTGGTCATATCAGTTTTGATTTTAAGACTATAATTTCATAAATTCATGAAGATTGGTATAATAATGAGCTTGAAATATTTATTTTCATGGAAATCTTAATGTTTAAAAAATGGTTTTGTTATAAAATTATGGGTATAGTGTTAAGAACTTATTTTGAAGTTTTTTAATATACATGATTTGATGGCATCAAATATATAATTTTCTTAAACTCATATTTTTTTCTAAGATATAAAAAGGTATTTTCTAGGTTTTATTTTTGAAGTCATAAATAGTGAACAAATGGTTAACAGTTTTGCAAAGCTATTGCAAATTTCTTATTATGAGTTTTAAATTGATGATTTGAAAAAGGTATGACCATTGCCAAAGATTATAATATTGTGAATGGAATGTCTAGCAAAATTTATTTTTTCAATGGTTGGATTTGTTATCATTTTGATAAGAAATACATGTAGTTTGGAGTTAGTAAATAATACATATACTATATATTAGAGACAACATTTGTGCAGTGAGAATAGAATGATATAAACTATAGGTAGAATATTTGAAATAAAATTATGAAGCATATAATCTTATGTAATTATTATGATTTCAAGTTTCATCATTATACTGATACATGACATAGTCAAAATTGAAAATCATATAAATGAGTTCAGTTTTAGACAGTTAAATATTTAATTTGTTCATTTTTTTATAGTTAAATGTTTTTATAAATGATTGGAAATTGGAAATATAGAAGTGTAGTTATTTTTTATTATATAGTTCATATATTAAGTTTATGAGTAAAGTAAAATGATGGTGATAAGGTTTTGAATATATTTTGAATTATATTTAGAATGTCAGGTTGGGATCATATAGATTCAAATATGAATAATGATAATAATAGTCAGAAACATAATCATAACTCTGATAATATGAATCAAAATGCACCTAATATGAAAATTAATTGAGTAAGTTTTAGGGATAGATAGTTTAGTCTTAAGTATGCAAGTAGAGGAGCTTGAATTTTCATTTATTTTGATGCCACCAACCCACCATTTTATAATGTGTTGAGTAGCTTGACATTTAAACCTAATAATAGTAGGGAAAATAGAGGATTTTATAGTCATAGATTCAGAGCTAGATCCCATTATTCTATTATCTCTTCTCATCAATTGCAAACTAATCCTCATTATTTACCTAATTAATCATCTAATCAAGAAGGAATTAATGTTGTTCATGAACCACCACTGTAAGTCTATGAGCCAATTCATACAATGAATTTTATAAATCTTACGTCTCCATCCAATTTTAGTGACCCTACACCACCTCAAAAGATGTCTATTATATAACTAAAGAAGTTTAATTTGGAAAAACTTCTTGATGTCATGCATCGATCCACTTCAAGAAAACATGCAAATAGTCAAGCTAAATCTAAAACATGAACATAAATCAGAATAATGAAGTGAATGAAATTGGAGATAGATGATGTTGAGAGTGATTTAAGTATAAAATTAGTTCAATTTCTTATAATTCAAATAGAATTTAATAAATTCTTAAATAAAATGAGAGAACTAGTGATTGAAGTTTTATCTGATTTTGATGAAATTCGATAATCTAAGGGATAAATTTTATAATTAAACATTAATTTGATAATAATTATAATATTTCATAAATTTGATATTATAGTGATGATATTTTTGGAGTGCAAACATACTTTAATACACAAACACACACACACACACACACACACACACACACACACACACACACACACACACACACCAAATGAGAAGTAGGAAAGATATAAAATAACAACTTCTTATATGTTTATTAAGAAACATTAAAGTTATTACAAATGTGTGGCAAGAGGAATGAAACTGATTCTTGCTTCGTCTGCTTTTCACAAAATAATAATATATTCTATTTCATCCTAGAATAATTTTAGAAATATATAATAAGGGTTGATTAATAGGCTAGATAGAGATCACTCTCTTGAAACGATAGGGAAGGTAAACCATATCATAAAGATAGATATCTATTATTTCTTTATCAAGAGTCATCATTTATGCTTTATGTATGGTTAGAGAACATGCCATGGAATTACATGTAATTTGGATTATATGTGAAATGGAATTAATTTCAATAATAATTTTATTTAAATATGAATTGTCATATTATTTATTTATATAATTTACCCTTATTATTATTAATTGACTACAAGGTCCCCACCCATTAGGAAATAACTAGTCTAATTTAAACTAATTGATCTCTTAAGACCTTAAAAGTCTTAAATAAATCTTAACTTATAACTATCAATATTAATTAACTTTTGAAAGTCAATTATTTAAAATTAACAAATAACTAACTAAAGTTAGTTATAACTTTTTTTTTCAATCAACCTGGAAGTATTAAAGGAGATCAAGGATTCATTTGAAATGAATAACAATATTGATTACTTATTTCTCTCTTCTATGAAATCTATCTGAGAGAGCATCATTTTTATAGATAGACCAATAGTACTTTCACTGATGGTTGAATATATTTCTTAGGAAATGGAGGTACATAAAGATTTATATTAACATTTACATTAGATTATCTAAAACTATCAATTTTAACATGTTTTGATGGTTGCTTCTTGAAGTCTTATGTGCAAAATCTGAGTATTCAATATGAATAACGATAAAATTTTCCATTGATTATGACATATTATTAATATACTTGATTTTAAAATTTATATTTTTAAGATATTTTATAATAGAGATGTTTTTTTCTCAAATATAATGATATATTTTTCTAAGATGAATCTCTTCGTTGAGACTCACATATTTTGTTTATATTTTATTTTATTGAATTTTGATTTCTAATTTAGTTTAAATATGTTTTTATCTTAGTTTCTATTTAATATTTTTTTTTTATATTTAGTGCCATTTTAATATAGTCAGTTTTACTAATTTTACTTTTTTTTTATTATGCTTTCTTTTATTAGATTAATTTTGTTAGGTTAGTTTAGTGTTGAGTTTAGTTTGTATTGGACTAGTTTCATTTTAGTTATAGATTAGTTTAGATAGATTCATTTTAGTTTTTCTTCATTAGTTTGTTGTTTATTTTCTTAGTTGATTGATGTTATCATCTGCATCTTTTTATTTTTATTGTTAAGTTATGTTTATGTTACTTGATTATTGAAGATATGCCTATAAATTGATATATTTTCTTATCTTCATCTTATCATTGCGATTATTTGTTTATTTTCTTCATATTTACTTGTAAGTTATAATAGAAAGACTAGATATTATTTTTAGAACAAAATTATATTATGGAATTAGACTTCTTTCCTTCAATAAATTGTCTTGTTCATAGGTTCTTCTCTATCGAATATGATTGATTACATATTTATATATGAAATGATTCATTGTTTGATAGTATATTTATGAATTATAATGGAATATGTTATATTCAATATCTTATTTATTATTTTTTAGAACATCTAAAAAACACCTCACATCTTTAGGATCATGTTTGAACCTTTAGAACCTTTCTATTAGAGTGATATGATTCCAAGTTAACATTCATAACAGGAGAAAGGGTTGATTAGTTGAGTAAATAATTTGTATCATCAATAAAGTGGTTCACTAAACAAGAATGAGAAGACATGATGAAAATCATATTATCTAAAACCATTAGTGAGACTATAAAGAATAACCAAGAGGATGAATGTTTACTCGAAGAATCTCTGTCTACAAAAATTATGATTTTAAATAAAAATTTAGGATCTATTGAATTGATTTAGAACAAAGGTGGAAGTAATGAGGATGAAGAAAAAATAAAAACTCTAATTTTAGCATAAGGATAGTCAATGAGTATATCTCTAACCTCATTCCCTCTTAGAACAATAATTACATATATGAAAATAACCTCCCAAATTGATGCTTTATAAAGGGTGAGTACACAATATTCTAATTTCCCATCCATTTCAATATTTTATTATATCCTAGTTAGTTATGTATAAGCTATTCCTCATGTTTTACATTCTTTATCCCAAACAAACAAGTCCTAAGAAACTATAGGGGTAGTTTTTCAAATACTAACCCTAACCCCCATTATTCATGTTATAACACCCATAGGAAAACTTAAAAATGACCTATCTGGGATGCCCATACATCCATAATTGATTATTTACAAAACTTGATCAATACCCCTCCTACTTATTCATTATTTACTACCTCCATCTTTATCATTTTGATTAGATAAATAGGACAATTTTGATAATCTAATATCCTCCACCATATTTGATTCTCTAGTCACTCCTTCTCATCCCTCCACCCAATTGGACTTTCTAATTGGCTAGGTGGACCAAGTAGAGCCTACCACCATTACATTAACAAAAGAATCACAGAGGGGAAAGCTAATAAAATGACTACCAATAAGGTCACTAGATTAATATTATCCATTCATACTTTCCCTTAGCTATTAACATCTTCTCCTAAGCCCATATTCCACTTGCAAATACCCCCTTTTCTACTCCCATAATCTAGACAAAACCTTCAAAATTTCCATTTATCCATAATATACATGAGTGGATCTGAAAGATGTAACAAATAGAGGTAAGTAAGGAAGACTTGGTTATTGTGGAGTATCCCATAATATATTTTCACTTCAATAAGGAAAATAAGATAATGAGAAAGATAAAAGGAAAATTAAAATGGCTAAATGAAATTAAGTGAAGTTGGAATGAAGAGAATATGTGTTCTAGCTAACTAAAAAATGAATAAATCTCATGTCTAACCTAGGAAAATAGAGAGAAGACCCCTAAAATTTTATAAAATATGTAGGGGGAGTACTAATTCTTTTTTAGGGATATGATCAATCCATGGAGGCCGTACATGCAAGTAACCCAATTTAGATTTGAAGGGACCTCATTGTTAGTATACAAGGAGCATCCCAAAAGCTATATGATGTCCTCTAATTAGTAAGAGATGCAAGGAAGGAATCCTAGCTTGAATGGGGGGATGTATTATCCCTTATAGAGTAGACGAATAAGATGGAGGCTAATCTTTATTTTTTGAGCTAAACAACTATAGATAAGGCATCCAATCAGCTAAATTTGATAACTACCTTATAGGTTTCATATACCCAAAACTATGTGGTTTCTAAGAGGGATAACTTCATCGAATGTCATAAAAAGATGAAAATTTAGTTTTGAAAATCACTAGTTATTATGGGCAAGACAACCATTTTTATGTAAATGAGATTTGATGGAATTATTACCTAGAGTGGAGAATTGATCTTTAAGACCATCTTTGAGGACTTCTTTTGGATGCCTACAAATTATTTTAGAGCAGAGGTTGAGGGAAAAATATATAAGACCAATGATGAAATATAAAAATTGATAATTTTTGCTAGAATTAGGGTCCTTAGTACATTGAATCTTTATGTTGATATAAGTGTTGTGTTGGAGTTACAAAAAAAATTAGTGGACAAGCTCCCCTAGTAATTCAAAAGACCCCTATTTAACTTCAGGATGATAGGAAATAGTTTTTATGTGGGCCATGCTCTCTACTCAAAAATCCAAGTAGGTATGATTCTTAGGCAACATCAACCCCACCAATAGTCTTAACTATAGTAACATCTTCAATGGATGGGCCAAACATTACAACTTTGATGGCAATAGTTACCTGATTATAGTTATCCACCACTGTAACTACTTCATCATTAGAGGAATGTTGTTACATAGTGATATTAGATGCTTTTTGTAACAATTTTTATATGTTGGTGATGTATTTTTCCAATTGTCCTATGTATACTCCTTCGAGAGATATTTTATGAAATAAATGTAAAATTTGAGAATGGCTTGAGTGATGGATGGCCCCACCCCAACCCTATTTATATATGTGTCTCTTATATTATAAAGGGAGGATAATTTTTCACATATGAATATAGATAATAAATAATTTAGGTTGTTATGTAATTCTATGTTGCATAATTCATTCTTTCTCTTTCATGTTTATGTCATAGTGTTTCGGCTTTAAATCTAACTAGTAACTTAATCTTTGTTGGTATATGCAATAACAACTTCAAGTAGCTCATAATAAATTAATAAGGCTTTATTAATTAGAATGTGTAGTCACAATTTAGGTTGATGAATCTTATTTTTATGGTAATAATATAGCTTACTTACTCTTTGGAATTTGTGTAGGGATTTCATTTGGTGCAAGTTCCTAGACTGAGCCATAACTAGTCGAAGGAGATCTCTTGTATTAGATATAATATTAAATTTAAGCTATGTTAAAACATTATTGACAACAAGATTTTTTTTAAAAATAACCTAGAGTTAAATTAATAATATCCATCAAAACCTTTCACTATGTTTTTTAGTAATGGGTGCTAAAGTATAAGTCTTCAAGCATTAGTTCCTTGGCATTTATCTTTGCCCTGAAGCTAGTTGGAAACAATTCATGATCTCTATTTGAATATACCCTTTCTTCCTTACCTTACCCTCTATTTTAATATTTTGTTGAGCCCTACCCAATTTAAAGTAAATCCATTATCACCCCATTTCATTTAAGTAGACTTCAGATCCACATGTATATCTAAACCAACTGAGGTAACACTTGCATTGCTCACCACTATTCCACCACTGGTCAATCCAAAACCCAATACCTATAACTCATACCTCAAAATGAATCTTAGATTCATAGAAATAAAAAAATGGTATAGGCTACCTCATATATATTTTCTATGTGTGTGTAAAAATTAGAACAATAAATACTATTAACCATTACTATTGAAAAAAAATGGAGACATACAGAAAGCTAGAAATAAAAGCTGCTATTTAAAATTTAAATGCATTATTTACTAAAGTGGAAATTGATACCATGGAGACATAGAGATAGATGAAAATGAGAATTTTTATGCATGCTAAAATTTAAATGTATTTTTTCTATTTGGATAAACTATAAAATTGTCTTATAGTCTATTATGAAATTTTGGACATAGAATTTCCTCTTGCACATACTCTAGCCACTTCAATAATGTACTAAAGCCTAATTGATTCAACTATTATAGGTATTCCAACCACATCAATACTACATTAAATCATGATAATCTAGTAGCTTTATGAGATTTATAAATATAGCTACAAAAATTAGAACTTAAACATTAAATTGAATTAGAATTGAGACATGCATAACAATTTATTAAATATGTTTTGTAAGTGTTATACAAAATCTAAAATGTTGAAATAATTAGAGTATGTCTAAATGATGGTGGTTTAAAACTCATTTGCATTTACTTCTATCACTTATATTGAATGTCATGTGTCATTATTATTGCAATAGTTTTTGAATTATTAATTCCATCCATAAATGAAGGGTTTTCCATATGTTAGGGAGTTAAAATTATCTTGGTTTCCAAAGTGACATGATGAGAAACATAGAATAGTAATAATATAACATAAATGAAATATTATAAAATTGTATACCAAAATATTAGAGAAATATTTTTTACGGTGAAGTACTAAAGGTTGGATAATTTCAAGAATGGCATTGGTTCAACAAATTGTTATGAATCACACACACACATGTATGTATGTACACACACACACATACATTTTATATATATATATATATATATATATATATATATATATATATATATATATATATATATATATATATATATATATATATATATACAAACACACACACACAGATATATATATATATATATATATATATATATATATATATATATATAGAGAGAGAGAGAGAGAGAGAGAGACATAAATACATAGACACACACACACACACAAACACATCTACATATACATGTACACACACACATAATAGATTGGTGCTTATAAAGGTGGATGTTACTAAAGATTATCACTTTTATTGAATTCAGTGTGTAGTTTTCCTTATAAAAATTAGTAAATTATTAATGCCATTAATAAATGAAGTGTATTACATGATGAAAGGATTTATAATTTCCTTGGATAACTAAATGACATGAACAACAAGAGAATAATAATTTTATTTTAATTTCATAATTATTTTGATGGAAATTTCATAATTAGTGTGAAACAATATAGCTATACTAGAAATTGACATTGCTTACTTTCTAGAAGAGCTAAATCCAGATCAAGAATACTGAACCACTAGGTAATATTAATGTAACTATGACTATGTATAGAGTATTTTATTTAACAATATCTCATCCAATTCTATTCATTTTACTATAATTCAAAAATGATATTCAAAACTGATTTGGAGATATATGATTATAATCTATAAGTCTAACACTACATTTTAAAATATTCTAAAATAAATTTTCAGGTAGGGATAGATTTCAGTTACTAAAATCTAAAATGGGAGGATATTCATTGGATTTGTAGACACAAAATAATAACACTCAATTTATGGTACAATCAAAGAGTTCATATGATGATGGAGCTTTATGTAGAGGGGCTTCTAGTTTAAAAAGGTGTTAAGTTTGGGATTATTCACATTAAAATTAGGTATGAGGTAATTTTTTAACTATGAGGGATGTTAGTTTTCTAAAATAAATCCTTAGATATAGAAAACATCAAGATTAGAAGTTGATCAGAATAACATGCACATAAACAAAAGTTCATAGGGGAAAAAACAAAATTCACTATCATAAAAATATAAAATAGTAATTAAAATTTAGATCATACTACTATGATGTAGATATAAATTCAAATAATGTGCATGTAATGATAACATGAATTCATTGTCCTAAATTGTGAGGCTTGAAACATTATACGGCATCTATCAATGCCTAGTTAAATGTAGATTTTTATCAGATATTATAACCATAATAACATTGTTAAAATGTAGAATTAGACATAAGGCACGTGAAATATCTAATTAAATTATTCAAAGATGTAGGGTTTCATAAACTTTAATGATTAAAAAAATGCCTTAATGGAACATACACAAAACCCATAAACTATTTTCAAAAGATTCCTTGTTTATTTATACAAAGCATGCCAAAACACTCAGATAATAGATTATAATTATTAAATAAAATGCCTCAAATAAACATACGTAGAACCTATGAACTATTTTCATAAAATGCCTTATTTATTAATACCAATCAATCCACAAAACTCTGAGCCAATGTGGGAATTTTTCTAATTCAGAAGATAATTTTTTAAAGTGATTTACATCACAATGTTTTATATGCATATAATTTTGTTAAAAAATCAACATAGTGTAATCCTATGAAGAGTTATTACCTTTACATTGATTGGGAATTTTTGGTTTAAGTTGAGCTTACATAGTTTCTTTGTTAGGACAATAGAAAGCCTAAAGCATTTTCAATATAGTTGTGAGTATTACTTTTAAAAACTAAACTAATTATTAATTCTAAGTATTTTGAAAATAGTTACAACATATAGGGAAAGGGTAAATTTATAGTTAGTTTCATACCTTTATTTTTAATTCATGGAGTAATATGATTAATGACATTATTTTTATCAATTTTAATAATGCCTTGAATAGTGACTTTTAATAGAAAATAGAGCATGCTTGATTTTATTTTTTTAGACAATCTATGTATGTTGTTATTTTTAGTATAGGTATCAATTCATCTGGTACTTGATCTTTTGAAATGCATTGAAGGTTACTATTAGCTTTAGATTTTATATTAGACAATACCAATGTGATTAGAAGTATGGGTATTATTTCTTGTAATTGTTGTAGTTAGATTTGAATTCGTGCATGGGTTGAAAGATGTCCACCACCATATTGCAATCTATGAAAATAGGTTGAAATGGTGTTGAATGTGCCATTAAAATTAATAGAGTACCATGCACTTGTTTTGTCATCAATGTCAAATTTTATAATTTGAATTATGCATCCACTAAATAAGTATCTAAATATACTATAGCTTTTATAGAGAATTTGAGAAAAGATAAATAAATTACATGTCTTAAAATATAGTTTACAGTAATGATTAAAAATTATTTATTATCCACAAGGTTATATAATATCAAACTAAAAATAAATAAATTACAATAAAAACAAGAACATAAGAAAATATACCACAATTATTTTGTCGAGGATGGTTATAGGCACTAGAAAGCATTCTTGGCATTGACAGAAGTGATAAATATGGATTAGGTACTTTATAGTGTTTTGTCTTTTATTTTGGTCCAATTTGATAGGATTTTTAAGAGGAAAATAGTTGGTTACTTTTTTCATATTTTGGGTCCATTTTGATAGGTTTTTAAAGAGGAAAATAGATGGTTTATTTTTGCATATTTTTATTTATAAGTCATTATACTCATGTATGAGTGTGTGGAACAAATACACCTATTATTTGAATAACATCAAAGGAATTATTTTTTTGGAAGGTGAGGATGCAATGTGTTTTTAAAATATAATTACAATATACATATTTTCACCTACCTTTATTATGTAAGTTGGTGATTTTCCTTTTATTATGTCCACAATAAACTGATTGGCTATTTTTTGTGGAGATATACAGATGGATTCTATTCTAGAAGTGGAATAATGATCTATCTTGATTAGAAGTTGGTGTATTATGGTGTTACTAATGAACATATGCTTAAAGTAGACATGGTCAATACATTCTATTAAGGTATTATATTTCACCAACCATATGAATTACAAATCACCTTTATGGTATGTGATTTTTGGAGTGTTTGAGAAGTATTTAATAGATATTTATTTTTTGGGGTAGAATGTTTTTTTTTAATTTTTATCCATATGGAAAATACATTTAGTTTTATTATCATTTTGACTTTTGTATCTCTGTTGTTGATTTAGAATAGATCTTTTACCTTTTTCCTATCATGCACTATCTTGTATATGACAAGAATATCTCCTTCAAAAGCTTATGCGCTTCTATAAATATTTGTGTCATTAATTTTTATGGGAATGTTATCTCATTTATTGATTCTACGTGATATAAAATTAGACAATATAGTCAAACATAGTCAAATAGTAAGCATCATGTTTACGTTTTGGTATAAAAATATATCAATATGTTAATTGTAACGAATTTTTTTGATGAACAAGAACTAAGTCAAAAATAGGAAGTAAATTTATAGTTCAAAATGATCCCATGAAGACAAGAGCATGAAATATAATATGACATAACTAGGTAATATGAATTGATAAAATAAAAATTTCTAGGAAAATTGTTAACAAAAAATTAAGAACATAAAATTTATTGCGGAAATTGTTTTCAAAAATGCACAACATAAATTGATAGATAAACTTAAATCTAAAATTTTACAATATAAATCAATATAATGATTTGAAATCTTTTAATTCATCATATACTAGGATTATTCTAACCAAAGGAAAATAAAATAGGTTGGATGAATGCCCATATAATACAAGTTTAAATAAAATAATTTGCATGCATTTCCAATGGAATATAAGATGATAATAATTATATATTTCATATCTCTAGGGAAAAATTAACCACATGTGGTTTTTATGGATAGGTGGGAGGTGAAAAGGGAATCATCTTTTCTAAACACCAATTCTAGGCAACTTATAAAATGGCATATAGGTGGGTGAACAACTGAATTTTAAGTTAAAAAGTGATTTTTAGAGGTCCTAAGGTGATAACTAAGGAAATGCCTCTTGAAAATGGAGTGATGACTTATGTCCATCTATAAATATATGAAAATTAGAAATTGAAAATCTGAGAGCAAAGATCTAAAATTAGATATATGCAAAATTAAACAATCGGCATCTCAAATAAATAGTTTATTAAAGGCTTGATTGTGTTTTGTTGTAACTTGAGTACTTATGAGCTTTGCCTTTGCTGACTAACAAAATTGTAAAGACGTACCCTTTTAATTTTTTGGTCACATTTATTTATTTATTAGCTACAGTCCTCTCAATAAAATTATGAGGGATATTGTACGTACATTTAATTTATGTTTAATAATATGGTTTTAGTATATTAATTAAATTTTAGATCCTTACCCATTTTTTTGGTTTGGATGTGTCCTTTTTAAAATTTTGAGCTTTAGTTTGTTGTTCTACCTTCTATGACATGCACTATAAACTCATGGAAAGCAAACATAAATTATTCATTCTAGAATTACAAATTGCCTATGTAAATATGCTTTGTGCTTGTGTGAATTGATTTATTCATATAAGCTATTTTTTTTACCTTAGGGCATTAAATGTAATTAAAATTGTGTTATGGTCAATCCATTATGCATGAAATAAAGCTAATTGTGTGTTTTTCTTTAGGATATTTATCCATAAGTACTTTAATGTGGTACCTTCATTTGTAGTTGTTGCATTTAGGAGTAAAACAAATTGTGGTTTTTGATGAAGCAGTGAAAATGTTATCGAGAAATTACATTTTGTGCCATGTCAATGCTAAAATCACTGACCATAATGATTTTCATGTTTGTTTTTTAAGTTGAATTGATTGTTTATATGAATGTTAATAGGTCTAGAAGAGGGGATATTAACACTAAATAGATATTTGATATTTGTATTGACAAGTTTAGAAAAATAAATTCAATTATTATTGTTTCTCTATTCTTTATTGGAAATATTTCAATGCTTTGTTTTGAAGTCATTTTCTTGAAGAATGTCAAGATATTGTGAATATTCATTGCAATAAAACAATTGAAGTTCTCAATAAGTAATTTGTTCTTTGGGATTGTCATAGTTTGAGTTTCTCATAATCATAAGATAGTTGCTTCCATCAACTAGTAATCATGTACTATATTTTAAAGTGTATTTTTAAGTTTCTAGTGTTTGAAGAAAATATTGCAAAATAATTAGAGGTTTTTTGGGTAACATCATATAAAAACTCCATTTTGCAGTGTTCAAAATCCATTGCATTTTAGTTTTCACTTTGTTTTTTTACTACAAAGTTCTAGTTGGTTATTCTTTGTATAAGGTGCAATGATTTAATGCTTTTCACTTGATATAAAACAATATAAATAAGGATATAGTGGTTTATTGTATAGGGTTCAAGATATAAAGAATTCATTATTATCCCTAATGATTTATAAAATATCCTATCACATGTTGTTTGTAAAAGGAGTTAATCTCACATTGTTGTTTTATTCTTTCAAAAAAAATTAACTATTGTTATATGAGTCCATGATTTATAAATTTATATAGTGTATGAGCATTTAATTATTTGTCATTATAATTTTCCTATGTTGTCATTGTCGAATTGTATCCACACAATGTCAAGTGATGTGCCTGTGTAATATTGGAAACTTCCATCAATACCATTCATTAAGCCACAATGTGTATTGTAATTTCTAGTAGTCAACTCAATCAGGATATTTTTTATAGTTATTTTCTTGGACAAAATTATTTCTTACTATGTTTATAGTCCTTTTCAATTTCATCAATTTATATATGACTCAATTTTATTTATGGTATATGTTTCTCCCTACAAAATACTAAGAATTTTGTTTTTATGAATTTAAACATCTTTATTTGTATGAAATAGGTATGAAAATGTTGTGTCAAAAGGGGAAATTATATGACAATGTTGATTTAATTAATCAATGTCTATTATTATTGCATTGTTCATTCTTATATAATTTAGAATTGAGGTAAATTCAATGTTAGGCTGCCTCATTACTTGTTATAGTCAAAAGCATTTGACATTGTTGACTCAAAATGTGTATGGTATTGTTTCACTTTGAAGATTATGTTATTTAAATATTTTATTAAGAATAGCTTGTCTGGTAGAAATCAACATGGAAAATAGCATCCAAGTTTCTGAATGGCTTTGTCATTGTTTGAATGAATTCACATAACCTTTTGTCTATGTTATAAATTATTCAGCTACCTATTAAACATACCTCATAAATAAGAATTACATTAAGTTTTCATACTTCTTGATGATAATATCTAGAGCATTTAAATTTAGTTGAAGCATTTTTGACATTTTGAATGGAAATTGGGAAAAAGAGTGAAAAGTTGCACCATTTTCATTATAGGCAACTTTATCAATACATGCAATGATAATGCCTTTGGATTTCAGAGGCTTAATATTAATTTGTCTATTATATAGGTGACAAAGTGATTTGTAAATTAATTTTACTATATATGCCATTCCTATTCCATCTCCTTGTTAAAAATAATTGAATTGTTTTGTTTGGAGATTTTCTTCTATTGTAATATCTTTAACAATTTTTTGTTGTTTAGAATTAAATTATTTTTGAAAATTAAGGTAGTCATCTTTAGTTATTGTAAATGGTTTCTTAAATATTTTAGACTTACTTTATGGCTGGGTTTTTATTATTTTTTTAATTTGATTGATATCAACACTGATATCATATTCATCATTCCTAGTAAAACATTCATCAAATTCATTATCATTTTTAATGTCAAATATCATATTGTTTACTTTATTGATATGTGTGCAATGATGTTGATGTCACCCATTTTTTATATTATTATACTATGAAATTGGCCTCTATATTTTATATAATTTAAAAATGTGTGAGGTAAGATAAGAACCAATTTCTGGAATCAAATTTTTAATTTTTATTTCAATTCTTGATATGGTATGAACAACATCATTATTTCATCTTTAGTATTTTTTGGATTCAATATGTTTTTTTTACCTCATATAACATATGATTTGTGTATTCTAACACATCTTCATATTTTTAGTTATTAATATATAGTAGGTTGTATATTTTGCTAAGCATACATGTTCTAGAGATTTCATTCATCCATTGTATTTGTATATCACATAAGCACATATTACATTTTAAGACTCATCATTCTCAAGTGCTAACAATTTAGGGATATTCAAAATAAATGTTCTATTTTCGAATTGTGATGTGTTTATGAAAATTATTTTCCTATAGACATAATGTAATGGAAGTGACAACACTTTTTGCACTACTTATCAATTAGACAATTATTGGTATTTATGGAAGGTGATACCAAGTTTTCATAAAAATTGG
>JARHVA010005272.1:1120000-1122500 GCA_037957365.1 Torreya grandis | reverse complement strand
GAATTTTCCAAAATAATTTCATATAGCCTGAAAGGAATCCTCAATCCAAAACTAGAAAGGAAGGTGAGGAAACCTTACCCAGATTGGTTTGGTTGTGAAAACTTCTATAAGTTGGTCAAAAGAACGACACCAAGGCTTAAACTATATAATGAAATGGTTTTAGTTCTAAACATAATTCTATAAAATATCTTCTACCTTTTTGATAATCAAATACAACAACAAAGAAGTCATTGGTTCATGGGAAGAGTTAAAAAATACCTTTCATCAAGGGCTTCCAATTTTACTCTATCCATTTCTGAAGCACTACAAGGGAGGTTAAAATTTTGAGAATTTTCATATGACACCTCTATGTAGCAACACTTGTTCATGAAGGAGGATTGACTTGAAGTCCTTCCCATCAACAAGGATTGATGGGTTAGATACAGTAGGTGTAATAGGTTTCCAAGGGTACTTATTTAGCATCTCAGTGAAATATTTTGACTCCTTAAACATATCATTAATCTTAGCAACAAAATTTTCCTCCCTTACGATTGTTTTTATATGTTGTACTGAGAAAAAGATATCATCACTCTTTTTGTCAACATGTAAGGTAGTCATCTCCCTTAAGGCTATCTCCCATATTTTCCTATGAGTAAGCCATCCCTAAACTAGAGATTCAAGTATCACCATCAAAGCCAATGCATTGCCATCTGGAAATCCTAGTGCCATCACTACCCTTCTAGATTCAACCATAACTAATGAAAACCATACCATTGCTAAAGTCATTTCCATAGGAGAGCTAAAGTGATTAGGGTTAGGCTTTCGATATTCACTAATATTTTCAAACATTTAATTCATAAATGTTAGTATACATGAAGAATCAACATAAATTTAAAAATCAAATAAGATATTTTTATTTTAAAAATCTATATAAAAATAATTATTAAAAAATGATCAATTATATGTAATAAGCTACATGCTTGATGGAACCACTAGTAGGATAATCTGATTATGTAGATATATTTCATATAGATGCAGCCAATTCAATATAAGGATACATTTTCCATAATATTATGGAAAATTTATACATTCCTTAAAGTTATTCCTCTACTAGTTGATAAAACTTTAGCTTACTATAAGGTTTGGTTAAATAATAAATGCTAGTCTATAATCATGAACATGACATACCATACCCATTGTTGACATTGACAAATAGATTTCACAAAGACACATCAGTCATTGTCCAAGTATAATTTAAGGTACATTATAAAGACATAGAATAAATTCTTGTTAACCAACTATAATTCTAAACATGTAAAGATATGTGTGAAATTACTCATTCTATTGAAGATAGTCTCATGTTACTAATGAAGACGTGGAATTTAATTTGAATATACCCCACCTTACCCATTAATATATTATAAGGTTTCTAATTTTTATAGGTGATCACATGTTTGAGCTAACATTCATTTAAAGTATAATATGAGGATTTTTCCAATACTAATTATTTATTTTTAAATGGTTGGTACTAACAAAGACTACTCTCAGGAAAAATTAGTGGGGCACCCCATAAAATAAATGTATAGTGAGGGTTAATCATTTTAAGGATAATATCATATTAAAATTTCAAAATATTTCTATGGAATATATTGTTCATCAATTTTCCAGTCTATATATTACAAATTTTCAAATTCTACTATGTGATCACATGTTGGTAGACTTCTAACACACACACACACACACACACACACACAAACACACACACACACACACACACACACACACACACACACACACACACACACACACACACACACACACACACACACACACACACACACCACACACACACACACACACACACACACACACACACACACACACACACACAATGTAATTAGGAACTTTTATTAAATATTGTGAATGTCCAAATATCCATTTTTAAACATATGTAATATTATTCTTCTCATTTTGATATATATTGTACATATAATCTAGTCATTCCATTTATAAAAAAATCCTTCAAAATTGCATGTCATCCCATATTGGTATTTTTCATTTGTTTATTTATAATAACATATATTATTATCAAACCAAATAAAAGCATAGCTTGTGTATGTATATATATATATATATATATATATATATATATATATATATATATATATATATATATATATATAATCTTAAACTAGTTATACACTATTTGAGGGATGAAATTTCATGAATTTATGTCTGTAAATTTTAATGAAGGTTTGATTAAATAGTTGCTATGAATAGTGGCATAGCTACAATAGCACCTTTCGTAAAAATCATGTAGGTTTATGATTTTGTGCTCAATAAAATTATATAACTAATCCAAAGGTTTATAATCACACAATTTTTTTTTATAAACTAAAATTTATAGCCCCATTGAATGCCATGTCTAAGTGTTGAAAGATGGAGGAGGCTTATAGTTAAGAGTTTTATAATAGTTACAGTAGAATTTTTAAATTGAATCTATTCTTTAATCTTAAAAACC
>JARHVA010005272.1:1077500-1105000 GCA_037957365.1 Torreya grandis | reverse complement strand
TAAAATAAATATATAGAATTTATAAGGTGTGATTGGATAAAGATATAAATATAAAGGGCTAAGATCACTTCACATATCAAAATTAACAAAGTGATTCAGCACAATAAATTGTCACTAGCAGCAACTATAGTATATTTCAGAAGGCATATCAACCATTGACTAAATTGAAAGTATGCACATATTGGTTGTGCTGACTTTTTAATACACAAATATATTATCCATAAACTATATGAGTTTTACCATAGAAAGGAAGAGGATGGTTGTTGATTCATTAGTTGGTGATGGTATGGAGATAAGAAAATAATTTTGTTACTCTTGACATTTCATTGAGTATACACGATGATAATTTGTATTATCTAATTTTAAAATAATGGTTTATTCACTAATTTTATAGTAATTATATTTCAAACTGATTTTTTAATTTTTTATCACTAGCTACACTTGCAATTTTATATAGAACAAATTTAGGTTGTAATAAAGAATAAGATAAGATCCATATGTAGTAAAATAGGGAAAAAACTTCAATTATTTTGAAACATACTATTGTTGTAATTTCATGGAAAAAACTTAATAGGTGGTTAGTGCTTTCAACATTTATCCTAAACCATCAGTTACATTTTTGTACCACAAATAACCAAATGCCAAAACATAGATAAGGAATATCCAGTTGTGATGGAATTTCTCAAAAATAAGCATCCCTCATTAGTTTAGATTCATGATCATGATCCTAATTCAACATAGGCTGGGATTATTCTTACCAAATGAGAATAAAATAGATTGGAATAGTTCCCATATGATACATGTTTGAATAACATATTTTACATGCATTTCCCATGGAAGATAATAGATTAAGAAACTATTATATTTCATATTTTAGTGCCAAAATTCACCAATGTGATTGCTATGGATAGGTGAGATGTGGAAATTGAAACACATTTTCTAAACACCAATTCTACATAGCTTATAGAATGGCATATTGGTGGTTGAATAGATAAATTTTAAGTAAACATAATGATTTTTAATGGCCCTAAAGGAGATGACTAGGGAAATGGTGCTTGGATAACTATAAAATTAGGACAAACAAATTTAGGGGTGGTGACTTATTTCCAAAAAAAATTATTAAGTATTTTGATACTATGGTTTCATCCCATCACCATTTTGGTAAATGCACCACATAAAAAATTAATTCAATCACTAAAAAGATGTAAATTCATTAGAAACCAATACTTGAAATAAAATTTAATGGATCAAAAGATAAATGATAGGTAAATTTTATACCACATTGTTAAAAAATGCAAGTCATATTTTGTATTTTCACTATGAGGGCATAGGGACTCATAGTAAAGTTGTGTTGGCACCTTATCTACTTCACCTACTGTATAACAAGTTATTACAAAAAAATAAAATAAAATAATAAATACACTCTTGTTGATATGAATAGAGTCCTTATAAATAACCATATCCAAAAATTTCTATGTTTTGGTATATAAAATGTGGATATGTCAGAAAATAATAGAACTGGTTCTAAACACTTCAATAAAGTTTTGAAATAAATTTTGAAAATGACCCAGAAAATTAGATGCATCTAACTATGAGTTTTGAAATAATAGGGCACATGCATTATTAGTAAAAATTCACTAATCTCCTACTAAATATAAATTTCTTAAATTTATAAAAAATAAAATAATAAATACACTATTGCTGCTATGAATATGCTCCTTAAAAATACCCATATACAAAAAGTGGTATGTTTTTGCATCCATACCTTACAAGAAATTTTTTTATAGTTTTAAAATAATTACAATAAATTTTAGTAAAAGGTTTTAAAATAACTCTAAATTCTAAAATAATTATTTTAAATACAATGTGTAAAACAAATGAAATTATAGACATAGTAAAAAATACCCCTAAATTATTAACAGTTAGGATCGACACTACTAATCAACCATAATACTATCAAGATAAGTAAAATTTGAATAGGTGAATAATTTTTAACAATAAAAAGTGTTGATTAATATTTAATTATTCATATAATTACAAGCCATGCATAAATAATCCTCAACCTAGAATTGGAGTTGACATGGAAAATTTTGAACATTAAAAATAAATAACGCTTGACCTACTATTTTTATCAAATGATATTTTATTAGGTATTGAATGAAAGTGAGAATAAATAAAAAAATATCAAAAATTAAACTAAACACAAAAATTAACATATCAAAAAAATTTCAACCTAATTTTAATTATGGTTACAAAAATAGACAAAATTTAAATTTAGAAATAAACATCATAATAATTGTAAAATGCCATCTCAAACCCTTAAATGGTTGTGTTTGAAATTGAAAATATATTGAAAATTTATGATAACAATAAGGAATTATTATGAAAGTATTGAAAATTTTTATTCAATCATTTTGACATGAAGATGGGCTTAAAAATATCTATGGATAAAAAATTATGGCCTCCAAAAGTCGAGCCTCCTTTTCTACATCATTCTCTTATTGAAAAAAACTCAGGTCCAATGAGTTTATTTAATTTTACTAATGCAATTTTTTTAAGAAATATTATTTATCTCCCATTCCATACTCCAAATGTTTGACTTCCTGATATAATTGTTCCCATTATACCAAATACCAAGCATAACTTACTTACCTTGTGTTTACTATCATCTAATCGAAAACTTGCACTATATTTTCCTTGTTATTTGGTACCTAATTCCTCCAATATAATTCTTCATATTATTTATCTTCACCATATTCTCCATGTAAAGCATAAAAATGTGAAACATTAAATAATAGAGTGGTATCAAAATTATGTGGTAAAGTAACCTATAAGCATTCTTATTGATTTTCTTCACAATTCTACATGGTCCAATTTTTTTGTACTTCAACTTGTTATATGTGACTTCAATAAATATCTCTTTCCTAAAGCAAACCATTACTAAATATACATAAAATATTTTTGACATTATTATGAAATATATTGTTGCTTTATACTTCTCATTATTTTCTTTCAATGTTTTTCTTAATTTTTCTTGTAAGTATTGCGTATGTTGTGCAAATAATTCTACATCATCACTAAATCATTGTGCAATTAGTAAATGTACCAAATCAAACACACTGATATGATTTCTCCCATATCCAAAAATTTCAATGTTTTTGTATATAAAATGTGGATACCTTAGAAAATAATAGAAATGATTCTAGACATGTCAAGAATCTTTTGAAATGAATTTTGATAATGAGCCAAAAAATTAGATGCATCTAACTATGAATTTTTCAATTTAAGGGCACAAGGATTCTTAGTAAGTTTCACTCATATCATACTAAATAGAAATCTAGTAGAGATAGAAATAATAAAATAATCAGTATAATACTGCTACTATGAATAGGCTCCTTAAAAATACCCATATCCATAAATTGTTACAGTTGTGCATCTAGACCTTGCAATCAACTATTTTATCATGTCATGATAATTCTAATAATTTTCATTAAAAGGTTTTAAAATAACTCATAATTCCAAAAGAAATTTTCCAAATACAATGGGTAAAACAAGTGAAATTATAGACATAGTAAAAAACTCTAAATTACTAACAGTTACGAGCGACACTACTAATGAACCATAATACTATCAAGATAAGTAAACTTCAAATAGGCTAAGATTTTTGAGCAATGAAAAGTATTGATTATTATTAAATTATTCATATAATTACAAACCATGCATAAATAATCCTCAACTCAGAATTGGAGTTGACCTACTCTAAAATTAAATAATACTCGACCTACTATTTCTAGCAAATTCTATTTTTAGTAGGTATCGAATTCAAGTGTGAACAACTCTAAAAAAAATCAAAAATTAAACTAAACACAAAAATTAACATTTCAAACAAATTTCAACATATGTTTAATTATGGTTATAAAAATATATAATGTTTAAATTTAGAGAAAAAATTCAAAATAATTATAAAATTCAATCTCATACCCTTAAATGGTCATTTTTGGCATCCAAAAAATATTTGAAATGTCCAATAAGAATAAGGAAGTATTATGGAAGCATTGAAAATTTTGATCTGATCATTTTTTCATAAGGATGGGCTTAAAAATAGCTATGGATAATAAATTAGAGCCCCCAAAAGTTTAGCCTCTCTTTCTACATCATTCTCTTGTTGCAAACAACTTAGCTCCACTGAGTTGTTTTAATTGTACTAATGCAATTTGTTATAATAAATATTATTTAGATACCAATTTTTACTCCAAATATTTATCTTCCTAACATAGTCATTCCCACTATACCAAATACCTGACATAACTTCCTTGCCTTTTGTTTACTATCTTTTTATCCAAAACCCACACTATATTTTCCTTCTTATTTGGCTCCTATTTCTTCCAATCCACTTATTCATCTTATTAAACTTCATCATATTATCCATGGAAATCATAAAAATATGAAACATTAAATACTTTAGAGATATCAAAATTATGTGGTAAACTCACCTCATAAACATTGTCATTGATTTTCTTCATAATTCTACATGGTCAATTTTTTTTGGCACTTCAACTTTTTATATTTTCCCTCAATAAATATCTCTTTCCTAAAATAAACCATTAATAAATATCCTTAATCAAATATCTTTGAATTTGTTATGACATATATTGTTGCTTTATACTTTTCATTGCTTTCTTGTAATGTTTTTCTTAATTTTTCTTGTAACTATTGTAAACGTTGTGAAAATACTTCTACATCATCACTAACTCATTATGCAATTGGTAATTGTACCAAATCTAAAACATGCATATGATCTCTCCCATAAATAATCTTAAATATTTATTTACCTATTGATCTCTTTACTAAACTATTATATGCAAACTTAGCTAATGGTAATGATAAATTTCATTGTTTGGGCTTCTCTCTAAGTATGCATCTCAACAAATTTCCCAACCTCCTATTTACATATTTTTTCTATCCATCTATTTTGGGGTGTTATGCACTACATAATTGTAGCTTTGTCCCCATCTTCCTCCAAAAATTCCTCCAAAAATGACTTAGAAATTTTATGTCCCTATCCGATGTAATAGTTTTTAGAACACCATGCATTCTCATAATATCCTTAAAAAGTAGTTATGCAACTATAGTGGTATCATTGGTTTTATTACATGCAACAAAATCAACCAGCTTAGAAAACCTTTCTAAAATAATAAAAATTGATTCATTAAATCTATTTGTGTTTTGTAATCTCAACACAAAATCTATTCTCAAATTTGTCAATGGTCCTCTTCTAACTAATAATGCCATGTATAGCCCTAAATTCTTTCCATCTCCTTTTTCCACCTGACATATCTTACACCTTGAATTATATATTTTCACATATATCATCATATTTAGATAAAAATACTTCTCTACCAAGTTGATTATATTCATTTTACCAAAATGTCTTGCCAAACTGCCACTGTGTAATTCTTTTATGATATTATATCTTAGTGACACAAGTGGAATACATAATTGTTTGATTTTATAGAGATAACCATCTTACATAAGATAATTTGTACACATTACTTGTATCACCTAACAATGTATTCCTACATTTGTCAACTATGGATCCATATCATATACTTATTTAATAAATTCAAATTTATCTTCTTATATCACCATAGTAGTTATCAACCCTACTCACCTACTCAAAGAGTTAGTTACTTGATTATATCTTCCTAATTTATATTTGAACAAAAAGGTAAAACCTTTAAATAAAGAGAGTAACTCTACAATCCCACTATTTAACAAATTTTGAGTGTTTATATACTTCAAGGTATCATGATTAGAAAATAGGATAAGCTCCTTAGGGACCATGTAATTCCTCCAATGTCTTATTCTTGTACAATGACATAAAATTCAATGTTTCTTGTACAATACTTTGTTTTTAACTTATTCAATTTCTCACTAAAATATAATAATGTCTTCCCTTCTTTACTCAACATCACTCCAATTCTAGCAAATGAAGCATTACAATCAACCTCAAACACTTTGCTAAAATATGGTAATGCTAAAATAGGATTTTATGTAATCTTCTTCTTCAACAACTCAAAGCTTTCTATTTTTACCCCTATTGGTGAAACTTATTATCCTCTCATACATTTTGTTATTAATGTAATAATACTAGTAAAATTATTAATTTTTTTTTTTAAAGTTGATAAACCATGGAAACTTCTTACCTATGTGATTCTCTTTGGGATAGGCCACTCAACAATTTCCATTACTTTTTTTCATCCATTTTTATAGCATCTTCTAAAACTACAAGTCCAAATAATACCAAATTATTTTTCATAAACCTATATTTCTTTAATTCATATATAGATTATTTTTTATTAACAAATATAATACCATTCTCAAATGTTATAAGTACTCTTATTTTATTCTTACTGAATATGAAAATATCATCAACATAAACAACAAAAAAATATCATTTTATTCGCATATCACTATGTTGATCACCCTCATAAAAGTGTTAGGTGCATTAGATAATTAAAATGGCATCCCATGGCATCACCATCCACTCATACAAACCATATCTAGTTTTGAATGTTTGTTTCCATTCATTTACTTCATGAATTTAAATCTTATTGTAACCACTCCTTACATCAATTTTTTTCAAATAATTTTCTCCTATAAGAACATCCATCATATAATATAAATGAGGTATAGTAAATTTATACTTGATTGTTATTTTATTGATTACTCTACTATCCACAGAGATAATACACTGTCTATATTTATTTGGAGTTATCAACATTAGTTTTGCATAAGGACTCATGTTATCCCTTACTACACCCTTATTCACCAATATAGTAACCTACTTATTGAATTTTGCATGGTCTATAGGATTCATTTAATAATCTAATTTATTAGTTAGAGATGATCCTAAAATCAAATAAATATGAATTTGAATATCTATATTTTATTTTAAACCATATTGTAACTCATCAAGTATAACATTTTTATACTGTTTCAATAATACATTTGTTTATGCTAGTATTTGCACCACTTTTATGTCTTCTTTCTTTCATACTAATGCATAGAAACAACCTATCATCTTCATGTCTTTCATAAATTATTTTACAATCAACATGCTTTTATCCTACTTTTATTTTTTAAGAGGTAACAAAACTAGATTCTTACCACCTTTTGATAAACTGTGTGTTATCTTTTTTCCATCATGAACTAGTCTTTTATCAAACTGCATGGCCTTCCCAATAATACATGTCATGCATCCATAGGTATAAAAACACACCATATTTTATCTTTATATGTTTTACCTATTAAAAACTTAATCAAACACATTTTATATATTGGAACTCCATTCCCTTTCTTAAACAATGAAATATAATAAGGCGAATGATCATTTTCGTATTACAAACCTAGTTTTTCAATCATATTTGTATAAACAATATTTTCTCAATTATCACCACATATAAATAACTTGTATATATTACCTCCTAAATTATATATTATTTGAAAGATATTTTTTCACAACCATCCATCACCACCTTATTTATTTTTCACATGTTATTTTATTGGAGTAATCATTATTATCATCATCATGAGATTTTATACAATGTATGTTACTACAACTTCAGTATTTTTCTCTTCTATTCTAGCTTCAACTAAATTCATTCTTAGGTGTTCTTCTAGCCTCCTTTCTATATCTCAGTATTTTGAAAACTCAAACTCTCTATGGCCTTATTATCCACATTTGTAACAAATATAAGATATGTGATTATTTTAAAACCATTTTCTACCACCACCATAGCTTCATCCTCTCTAAAATCCTCTTCTTCTTTGCAAGTTTTGAAACCCTTGTCTATTAACTTATTGTCTTTCTAGACCATTTTTTATTATCCTTTAGTGGTATTAAACCAACCTATATTTGTATTATATCCATGTCATCCACTTATTGGAGAAATTATCCTATTTTTGGCACAATAGATGTTCTAAAATTTTGTCTATTTTGTTTTTCTTCTACCATCAAAACTAACTAATAATCTTCCTCCAAGTAATGTATTTTAATGAAGATTATTTATTCTTGAATATTAAAATTCAAAAAATTTACATGCTTTATAGCCATATTATATTTTATTTCATCATGCTCCATGCCTATTGAAAACTTGTAAAATTCATCTCTATACTCTAATATATTGTGACCCTTTTGTCTAAAATTTTTGAAGTCTTCTATATATGTTTTATCCATAATCCTTAGGAAAAAATTTCTCCTTAAGCTTTTCCTCCATATTTTTCCATAATTTTATCTTATTTTTTACCTTTTTTGCCTTTCATTCTGCTAATGATCCCACTAAATCATTGCATGACCATTCAATTTCGTGCATGCAAACTTTAACTTGTTATCTTCACTCATAATTCTCCACCCAAAGAACTTATCCATGTTGCTCATAAAATATATCAAATTTTATGGTTTTATAATTACATCTTAATATGGAATGTCAACTTTGATTCTTTCATTCCTTCTAAATCTATAACCATCCTTAGTTCCATTGATGATAGTTATTCTTGCTGCTCTTCTTACATAATTTCTTCTTCATGATCTATGTCATCTTATGTTATCTTTTATTTTTTATTCACAACAATATTACTTAATTGTTATACATGCATCTATAAATCTTGTATAATATAGTTCATCTAAGTGATTTTTCCCCATCCTCTCACCATCTCTTACACATCCAAGATTCAAAATTATTTTGATAACAAATAATGAACCCAAATACTATCAACAAGAGTAAAATTCCAATAGGCTAAGATTATGAATAGTAAATAGTATTGATTCATATTTATGACTAAAATAATTATAAACCATGCATACATTAACCTCAACCCTGAATTGGAGTTGACATGCAAAATTTAGAACTTTAAAAATAAATAAAACTTGATATATTATTCTAAGAACTTGTTATTTTTAGTATCACATACAATTGCAAAAAACTCTAAAAATATCTAAAATTAATCAAATGACTAAAATTAACCTATCATATAAATTTTAGCTAAATTCCAAGTATAGTTACAAAAATAGGGAATTTCTAAATTTAGAAAAAACCCAAAAATACTTTTAGGTTATGATTTTGGACACTCAAATGGTCAAATTTGGACTTTGAAAAATATCAAAAACATCCCATTCATAAAAGGGTATGTTATGGAATCATTAATATTTTTGATTAAATCATTTCACATAAATATGGACTCAAATGAATCTATGGATCAAAAATAATGGCCTTTATAATTTGATCCTCTTTTTCTACATCAGACACATAAACTAGACAGTGTTAAAAGAACTTAGGGCTTTGTAACAATTAATGTCACATTTTTTGGGAAAAAACCTATTAAAGATTAGATTAAAACTGTAAATAATCATACTTATATAAATCACATGATCTTTCAGGTCAATTATTTGATAAAGTAGTTGTTTGGTTGTCATGAACATATAGGAAAAATAGCCATTTAGCATTGCTTATGTCCTTCACATACTCTCTCTCAACACACATACTATATGTAATTGTGTAAATAGATTGCTTATCTATTATATTTTAAAATGGATGGAATGAAAATAATAACAAACACAACTACTTGATTGGTCACATGTAGATCTACTATCTACTCATTTATGCTAATAGGGAAATATTAAAAAATATAAGTAGCAATCTAAAAACATAAGAATATGGTCAAAATATTTAAGTAATAGCTTTATATTATTGGTTAATGTAGTAAAAATCTTTAATTAACAACCTCACATCAAAATAATAGTACCTATTAGTTACTAATAAGAATAAAAATAGAAATCCAAAAACATAAAATAACCTTGTAAGCCAAATGTTAGACATGATAAAGAAAATATCAGTAAATAGTGTTTTATAGAAAAATGTATTCATCCAGAATATATAAATTTAGATCACTAATACTAACATAAATATAATATTCAACATGAATATATATTATATTTCACATTGGAGGTTCAAATAAACATAATGGATGTTCAAATTATAAGAGAGCAAGGTTAAATATTTAGAAATGGAATAGTAAAATTGATAGTTCATAGTGAATCTAATGATTTCACATATACATTTAAGTGTATTTTAGTGGATTTTAAAATTAGTGTTCACTAAGTGAATTGAATAATGAGATGAAAAAATCTATTTCATGTTCATGTTTTAGATAATTTAATTTTATTTCAAAGTAAGTAGTTAAAATGGTAATAAATATAATGACATAAGTAAATATGATTGTTATTTATATATGTAATATCACATTTTATGAATTGAAGATGTCAATATTATTAATAATTAATATAATTTATAAGGATCTAAAAATAATGATATTGAAGATTGAAATAAGCACACAATTTTTTTTGTAATTCAAGTGAATAAACTATACTAAGTTATTATTATAATATTTTTACACCCACTTAATTTAATCATAATTATGTCATGTATAGTGGTTAAATTTTATATAGTAGTGAGGAAGGTGACCCTTTTTGAGGTAGTTTTCTCATTTGAATATTTTGAACAAGTCAAATGAATAGTTTTATGAAATGTTCCTAAAACAATATTTAATATACAATAGGATTTGGATTTCAAATTAAAACTCAAATGAATATGTGGTGATAAAAAATAAAATAAAATATTAAATTATTAAAATATTTCTATGCATATCTTAATTATCAATTGTTATAAATTTGAATCAAAGCATGGTATGTGGGATATATGTTTGATTTAATAAAGTTCAACCAAAAAACATACAATTATAGAATATAAATATTTTGAATTTTATATATATATATATATATATATATATATATATATATATATATATATATATATATATATATATGTATATATTGGATTTAATTTATATTTAAAAAGGAACACGAAGATTTTAAACTCACATAGAACATAGTAAAATGTTTTAACATTTAAAAATATCAATTTCTATTTTAAAATCAAATAAAAATATAATTATGCACATTCTTTACAAACTTGAACTCTAATAGTTTTTCTAATAATTAGTTTTAAACAACAAGGAAAAGAGAAGTGAAATGGGGCATTTTTTTTCTTATATTATAATATGGATATGGATGTGTTCATTACCTTGCATGTATATAAGTCTATTTTTTCACATATAAATGTCCTAAGCTTGATTTACAGCATTGTCACATTATCCAAAATATGCTACATAGATCAGAAAAAATATAAAAAACATTTTCTCCCAATGTATTTTTTTAATTAAAACATCGATATCACTTGATTTCAAACGAAAACTATAACTAACAACATCAAATGGCTTGACAATCAACATATTCAATAACAACAAGTATATTTAGGGAAAAAAGCATAGTTTGTGTATAGAAGAGAAAAATGGATATGTATTACTCAAATCATGAAAAAAATATCAAATGGATGAATATTTTATTAAATAAAAATTGATGGCTCATTTATATGTGCTATGACATTGTCTATTATAAGTCTAAAAGTCCCACTAATATTATATTATCCGAAGAGAAAATAAAGTTATATTACTTTTGTGTGTTGTTTAAAACAAATCTTTATTAGGTTTTTGAAAAAAGTAAAACGTAGTCATTGCAAGCAAGTAAATTTGAGTATGCTTTCATGTTTGTGGATGTTGCATTGCAATGCATGTTCATAATGTTCTTGCATTCAATCATTTTGTATAATATAAAGTGTATATATTTTTGATTTGAAGGTGTGATAATTATTTCTAAACATTCATTATATATTTTTTTATAAATAAAAAAGTAAATACTTTTAGGTTTCAAGACACTTTAAATTTTCATTTAATATATGTATGTAAATTATATAATATAAATAAATGATGTGGAAAATATTTGAATATGTTCAAATATCAAGGAAACAAATTATTTGCATGTCTCAACCCCTAATTTTATAAGAACGTGTGGATGTTTTTATTTAATTTATCATTAGATATCTCAAAGAAAGAGCCATTGTTAGTTTATATGATTCAAGTTCCATTTACATCTCTCCTAATAAAATTTTTAAATGAGAAGACAAACATAATACCAGATGATAATTATTGAATTATGAAATATAATTATTGGTGTTGAATGATATCTCGAACTAAGATCTATTATTAGTTGATTTTATTCAAATTCCATTTACAGCTTTTCAAATAAAAATGTTAAATAATAAGACAAACATAATACTAAATGATAGCTCATATTAAATTATTAAACATAATTATTGGTATTGGATATAAAAAATAACTTATAATCAAGTTGAATGGATTTTTTATGTTATAATACATGACATATGAAAATCTAAATAGAATGAGAAAAACCACATATAAGTAAAATGGAAATAATATAAAAATGTAATTGTAGTAGAAATGTCATTGTTTTTTTTTTTTTTTTTTCCATCCTTAACACTCCCATTAAAGAGTATATTGTTTCTATTACATATATTGATAAGATAACCAAATGAGGAAACTAAGTATGGTACATTTTCATTTACAGTTAAATTAATATTTTAATCTAATATAAGTATATGTTCATTTCATATGGAAGTGACCACTATAGAATATTCAACATCACCTTTTTGATATTATAATTTTTTTATTTAAAATGAATCTCCTTATATATAATTTATTACTTGGTTACAATTTTGGTACAAAATAGTTGTATGAAGTAATTATTTATGTTAAAATTTATTTTAATTATGCCATGATTGTCAACAAGATCGACATGCACAATTTCTAATTTTTTATGTGATACGTTGTTTGGTTTTTATGTGATCCCATAAAGCACCAATACATCATCTATATAGAGAAAATAATAATAATCATTGTAGTATTTCTATTTATTTTTTATAGATCTTGAGAGTAAAAAGGGCCCTCACTCGAACATACATTTAAATCAAGTTACAAAAATGTTAAAAAGGATAGGGAAATAAAATTAATCCTTTAAAAAATTTTGCATACACCCATGGCTAATAAAATTTAAAAAAAATAATAATAAGTAACAAGCCTTATAAAAAAATGGCACTAAAAACCAAATAAATATCTTAATGACTATAAATACCCTACAAGTAAAAAAATCACATACATAAGTACACTACCCAATTTATACCTAGGGACACCATGTACACATATTATGAAAAATATACCAATCATGGCACATAGATAGTTCCACCAAAAACACCCATATCCCATAGCTCATGTGATAGAGAAAGTCCAACTACTAATGATCCACAACCACTATTCCCCTCTTTAACTTCATGAGGATTGTCAAGCCTACATATATCATACTCTGCACCATGGACCATCTAATATATTCTAAATTTTCTACCTCAGACACTACCAATCCCATGGGAAGATTACTCTCCCACCTATTAAATCCTTCTAGACTAGGTAAACACACCACCCAATCCCACTAAATCTACCATAGACTGCATATGATGTTTCATATGGATTGTTAAAATATTATGAGACAACAAACCATGATAAAAACTAGAAGAGACATATATATAACTCATATAGCTGGGCCATATCCTCTAATACGCATTTCCCTCCACATAAATTAACTATAAAATTAATAATTGAAACAAAATTATTTGACTCAAACTGACTCACCACACTGACAAGTGAAAAAAGTTGAGATGAAAGTTACTCCAAAGTTAAAATAATAACCACAACCCCAGCTACCCAATTGTCATGAATCTAGTCTCTTAGTTGTATAATAAGGGCCCTCTACCTTTCAAAGTGTGTTTTAAAATCTCTAAACATAGACAATGACAAAAAACCCCAAACCATTGTTCCTAGAAAAAGGAAAAATGAAAAATCTATTCCATTGATCATAACCATTCATAGTTTTAGACCTCATCAAAGTTGAGGCCAAAAAAGAGTTTAAACCACGTGTCGATCAACCTCAACAATATTTAAACACCTTAGTATATTACTATTAAACACCAAAATAACATCATAATTTGTATTATTTAGCCACACATTTTACATATATTAACGCCCAAGGACCACATTCATGGTATTAAGAACATTACTATTAAGATCTAAAAAATTAATTTTAGCCATATATCTATCACACAATCCTAAAAGTTCATCCCTCTTCCCTCACCCCTTAAGGAAGTACTAGCTCAAATAGATCAATGTAGTTAATTATACTAGCCATTATTTATGGAAATATCCTACACAATATTCTTCTTTGATAAATAAGGAAAGTGGAGAATTGGATGTTAAATAATGACCTAGATATACTATATTATTGAATCATGAAGCTAAATAAATGGCATGCTAAGAAATAAAATTCATAAGGAAGTAATGCATTAATAATAAATGAGACATGTTTTCAAATATAAATGGAATTACTTGAGCAAATCATTCCAAATGATGGCAGTAACTGTATAACCTTATGATTAATATACTTACATTAATCAATAAACTCAACACCCCTCTAGTAATAGAGCTCATTATAGAATATTAGTTCATCCTATTTATCAAAACCACTACTTGTTAGAAAATATGCATGGGTATCAATTTTGAGATAGAATTACAGAGAAGACAAAGATGCAAAAGAATCTAATGAATACCATGCTTTCATCAAGATATTATTAATGATCCAAGATTTACCATGTTGATTACATAAGGCTGATATGATTACCATTGACTAGCCATCAATGATTAAGTTCTCAATCCCACACTAGTAAGTCATCTCAAGGGAACAAAAAATTGTTTGTGATTCATTCTTCTTTTTATTTCCATCATATAACTTTATAGATGTTGGGATTATCAAAGAACCAAAATAGCCTCTCAGGATGGACCTTACACCAAAGTTAGTCTTGGTTTTGCCATAAAAATTTAAATTGAAATCCCTGAAGGTAGGGTATCTAAAATAAACTACCTCAGTTCAAGGACTATATCTTAACTATTGTTGTCCAATTCTTCGAAGAATAGTTTTTATCTTATTTTTATACAACATTTGAATATTTTTTTTTTAAAATTTCAAAGTAGATACCTACACATTCATTTTTTTAATTGATGTTAGTTTTGTGTTTATCTATCAACTTTCATTTTTTAATCCATGTATACTAGTCTATAATCTACTATACATGGTTTCCCACAAGGAAAAATAAGGATAGATAAAAAATAGTCTATATTATCTACAAATACATAGACAACAAACATGAAATTATATGAAATAAATTCCCAAAAATAAAAATCATAACGACACATTTTGAAAATTGTTACTGCCTTCATTCTTTTGTCTAATTTTTGATTAAATGATATGTCATGTTTCTTTTGTTTATAATCATAATAAAAATAGTAGCATGATTGGTCTAATATGTATATTTTTAAATATATACAACATTTTTACAATAATTAGACTATACATGATAGATATTAATTTTTTGAATTTTTTTCATATAAGACATATATGTAAATTGTGATTTGACCACTATTGTAAATTGAGAATATATTTAGTTTTAATATATAAATCTATATTGAAATTAAATTTTCCTATTATTAATGTATAACTATTTAATTTTGTGTGGCAGTGACTCATCAAAAGTCATTACAGTATGAGAAATAAATGTAATTGGTGATTCCTAGATATTTGCCAATGTCAATATCTATTCATGGACATTGAAAACTACCAATAATATTTTTATGTATGAATTTTAAATTACATTTTTTTAAGGAAGAAACATATTTTCATACATGGACACATTTTTTTTAAATGTAACTATGATATATATATATATATATATATATATATATATATATATATATATATATATATATATATATATATATATATATCCACCTATTTTATCATTATATTGGTTAATGGTTGATGATTAATACAATTAAGACACAAAATTGAAATATAATTTAGATCGATAAATATAAAAATAAAATATACTAAATATAGTAATTATTAATTCACAAGGGGTAATATAACTCTTAGTGTTTTTTATCACACAGATCTAAAGCTAAATTATGTAATTGTGTTTCATTAGTGATCTATGTATGGCATGTCTTCATTTATTATGCTTATGTCTTTTTTGACAAATATATTTAATATAAATAGTGGGTATTGATTGTATTGGTTAGACCTAACTCTATAGATATTCGATGAATGTTTTTTTTTAATGCAACGTTACCACGTTTGTGATGATTTCTTTTTTTTGAGTTTATATCATTCCAAATCATCGAGCGAGCACATGCATATCAGTCCCTAGTTCTTCAAAATATATCTAATAACAAATGATAAAGGTTGTGTTAAAAAAGGTTTGAGTTGGACTAATTATGATCAATCTCCAATGAAATATCAATCCCTTAATTGCAATTCCATTACTTTAAATAGGACTCAAATTCATGTTTATGTATATTGGTAATGTGTGTGGGGGGCTGGGTGGATCTATAGGTGGGTTAGTCGCTAGATGTGTGTGTGTGTGTGTGCGTGCATGCATGTTCGTGCATATGCACAAACCAAAATATTCTTTCTCATATTTTACTTTTGTTGTAAGAGTGCATATATGAATTAGTCTTTGAAATATTCAAAATCAAATATAAAATAATTACATGAATAAGTGAATAATCTTATATATCTCTTAATAATGGAATTGTGTTTCTCCCTAAATGCTACATAGTATTTTTTTTTTTTTGTTTATATGTATGTTTGTGTGTGTATGTATATATATCTAACTTTCAATATAAGACCTAATGACATGAAAACGCTGGAAAACTAACTTTAATCTTTAAATAATAAATAATATAAGATGAAACGTGTCCAAATTAAGTTAAAAGGGAACTTGGGTCAATCCTACTATTTGTCATCAATACTAATAGTTTATACACACCATAAATATCGTAATTGACTTAAGGCTTAGCATACATTGATGATTAGAGCTAGACCAGATATATTTTTAATATGTTATGTGAGATTAATTTTTATGGGGTAATCTAGTGGGAGTATGGGGATGCAATAAAATAGAATAATTTAATATAATAAAAATATCAAGACAAACATGACTCTATGTGTTTATTTTTGGTTTAAAATGTACAAATAAAAAGTTTTTTAAAGGTATTATGATTCAAGCCTAGTACCAAATTTTGGTATCTACAACATATAGGATATTTAAGTTTATTGAAAGCATAATATGTCAGCTTCGATTAATTTATAATCATGTATGATATCCTCTTTGTGAGCTTGAAGAATATAAATCTTCAGTGAAGTAAAAATAATATATGATTCAAAAAATTTTATAATTAAAATTGCAATTTAGTAGCCATTTTAATTTTGAAACAAGGAGAGCCATTTCTTTAACTATTGATTATTTTACATCGATTTTATTTTTCTTAAATAATTTTAACAAGAATAGGAATTTGATACTCCTCACATAAGAAAAAATTGTCTAAACGAAGCGTTGACGTGTTACTCATTTAATACTAAATGCAATGCCATTATTTGTTAGACATTGTGATATATTAATTCTGCATGCACACGCAAGTTTGATTAGAAACCTTTTATGAATTGTTAGACGTGGTATGAAATATATTTTTTGCAATGATCTAGCTATTCACATTATGGGCGCCCAAGTTGGATAAATGAAATGAAGATAGAATGCAACATGTTTTACAACATATTTGCAACCAGTAGTAGGATCTTTGATGTTAAGACATATTATGTCACATTTATCATGACTTTTTAATCTTTGAAAAATCCTCGAGATCCATTAATCAAGTCGTCTTAAATATAAATTTTTTTTTAGTAAATATCTCAACCAGCATGTCTGGTTTAAGAATTTATTTTGGAAATTTTGCATAAATATGTAAATACCCTTTAATTTTGATAGAGAATTAATATATTTTTATTTATTACATTGATAACAAGTTTTTCCTTAGGTGATATTACTACTAAAGGTTATGACTATCCACATCATCATTTTAAAAAATAAGTTATCAACATGAAAGATCATATGGTGGTTATCGCTGGCATTTTTTATTGATATATTTCAAATTATTTAGTGTATGCTATCATATTTATAATAGATATAAAGTATTTGATTTTTTTTGAGTACATTTTTTAATTTAAGTAGTAACATTTTCGATTTTTTTTTTAAAAAACGAATCAAATTTTTTCTATGTATTTTTGGATTTTAAAAAAATAAGGCAATCAAAGATAGGGTGTGATTGGTAAATTTATCTACTAATTATCATTTCGAAATTTCGATAATGTAGAGTGGGAAGATAAGTTATATCACACAACTGTTTGTAAAAAAATAAAAAGCCTTGCTTCGCTAGTGAACTTCCATCTATGAGTAAAAAGCATAATTCTTGATATCGTTTTGCTAATGTATCTTCTTATTCTATAATCAACGAAATGAATAGAGTTTTTATTTAGAATAAACATAAAATTTGCATTTTGTGTTAGGTGTCCTACATTATGATCTATTATTCGTGTATATGTTAATGGAAATCCTTTTGGTTTCAATCGATCATTGTGAAGAGAACTAGTAGAAATGTAGATAATTTGTTCATTTTATCTTGTGATTATGAATACAATCAATAAAATGGATAACGTATTTTTCAAGTAATTCTGTTGTCTGAATACAATGATTTAACAATTGTTTGTTCTTTTACATTCAACATTATCCTTTTGGCATAATTTTGTAGATTTCCTTGCATTCATTACTTTTTTTCAGTCTCAAATGGAATACTATTACAGTTTCGAGTATAAATTTTATATAATGCAAGATCAAATCTTATGTCATATTTATCCTAGCATGATTATTTATTTTACTTATTATGAACTTGATAACGGCAAACACAATGTTTAGCCTAAAATGTTTAATTACATTATAAATTTCACTGCACGTAGGATTTATATTGCAAGCGAAACAAGATTTATTTATTTGTATGGTTTTGGAAAAAATGCATACACATTTTTTCATGATGAATGTCCTTTTTTCAAACTATATCCATTTTTTATGGATTAAACATATATGGAAATTATTTTCTACTATCAATTTGTGATTTTTAAATGTTTTTTGTAATTGATACAGATCAAAACATGGTTTAAATAAGATTTTTTCATTGTCTTATATTAAGAAGTAATTTCCATAAGGAAAATGCTATAAATAACTTCTTCTCATCTTATATAGTGCTTAATAAAAGATAAGAACATTATGTTATCAAAATTATTTGGTTCATGATTTAAAAATATTGATGCATTTAAACATAATTTACATTCTCCTAAAAAATTAAATTTGATAAAAATACATTTTATTATATTTCTATTTTATGGCATTAGAATTGATAAATTTGCAATTTTTTAAACTAAAATATGTTTCAAATAAATCATATTGTTACAAATACTACATATCATTTGTATTGCAACAATGTTTGATTCTTTGTGTTATTTTTGTATTCTTTTAGATAAGCCTGTCACTAATCTATCATTTTTTTCATGTATGGGCAAAAATATGATGAAATTGCTTAAGAATGAATAATATATTTTGTCTCTATAATTATATTAGATATTTCTGGTATGTTTTCTACAAACTGGTTAGTCGATATCTATGAAGCTTGTTTAGCACATAGTGTCGTTTTGTATTTAAGTGTAATTTGAATTGATTTCATATATTTAATTTAATTCATATTTTTTTCATCTAGAAACATTATAAAATGAAAATGAGTTTTGATCATTTTTGTGTCACAACTTGACCTAGTAGCCTTCTATAGACATTGATTATAGTGTATTTAGTACATCACACTAGCACATGATTGGAAATTATTGGTGCTATTCCTATTTTAGTTGGTTATGTTGTGAGATACCTCAAGTAACTATTGTTATTAAGGGATATTGCGGTTGATGGTAACATTGTATTATTATATACTGGTATACATATATTACTTACATTGGATTTATTTTATCTTGCTACATATATGACTGCTTGACCATTATTATTGTCACATGTATAGCTAACTTCTACTTCACTTTTGTCTAGATGGATAGTATTGATGGATTTCAATACACTGACATGTTTATTGTAGTTTTATTGATATATTATATTTAATTTCTTGCACTTGATGATGTATGGACTAGTTGATGTAATTAATATTTTTATTAAAGTTTTGTACTACATTATTTATTATTGATCGCGTGTTGTTGATGTATAATTGGTGTTTGTAGGTACTTGATGTGAGGTAGGTTGGATGATGGCATCAATATCTAGGATGACAAAGCACTTATTAAAAAGACAAATGGGTTACGACAAATATATGTATTTTTAGTTTGATCTCATGCCATTGGATAATTATGTCTTTTTTTTTGGTAATTGCATTTTATTTTCATGTTTTGATTAAGCTTTTGTTTAGTTATTTAATGTTATAATGTTGTTGGTCAATTTTTATTTATGCCCCCCCCTCTCTCTCTCTCTCTCTCTCTCTCTCTCTCTCTCTCTCTCTCTCTCTCTCTCTCTCTCTCTCTCTCTCTCTCTCTCTCTCTCTCTCTCTCTCTCTCTCTCTCTCTCTCTCTCTCTCTCTCTCTCTCTCTCTCTCATATTCACAGACTCATCACCACCCTCGACCATGCTTGAATTAACCTCATAGGGTGACTTAGACATCATATGTGGATTCACCTGAACCCTTCCCATGACCCCACTTGGAATTTTGAGTTGACCACTTGATATTTATTTGAGTGTTCAAACCATAAGATATTTAAATTATGATATATTATTATTGTTGAATTTTCTTCAACTAGTATTTTTTACCATTGCATTTATCATAATTGACACATTGGCTGATTTGAAGGTGGTCAATGTCTTGGGGAGTGGTTTTTCTCTCCCCTTGGCATTGAATGTAAGATTGGATTGTGGGTATGGGCATGGATGGAAAAGTGAATGGCATGCAAGGGTGGTTGGGTAACTTGTTGGCATGATGGAGAAGTAAGAGAGATGGTGGGTGAGAGAAAAGGGGGAAGGATTGGTGTGTGGAGGATGCATAAAGACAAATTTAGGAAGGAGACTATGTCTCCTTGGGAAAAAAAAGAGACCAAAAAACTGTTAGCTTGAACCTTATTTTTACGTCTTATTTTTGGACTGTAGTTTTCTAGTTAAGATAACCATTTTAGAGGGAAGATTGGAAATGAAAATATTAGTGAGGAGTTGGTTTATATGAGAAGAGGAGATACAAGGGATATGGTGGATGGTGTATGGGTGAAGAAAATAGGCACATAATAGCAAAAAAAAAAAATGACAATGAAGTTTTATAGTTTTGAAAAAAAAGGGGGTATTATCTTATTTTTTATTCCTTGTCTTTGATAATTGGTTAGGATATGTTGAATAAAGAGAAGTATTTTATCTAGGGGTCTAAATTCTTTGCGAGTGGAATTTTATTCATAATGGACATTGTATTCTTGGGGGGGTGTTTTAATTATTTTTGGTAATATTAGTGTATTATTTTTTATTTAGTTAAAGGGTTTGAATAGTAAAATCAATAAATAAATATGCAATAATTAAGCTAATAATTTGTATAATTTGATTGTGATTTTAAATTTTAAAAAATAATCAAAATGGTATGAAAATGATACTTAGTTAAAAACTAACTGATAAGACTGAGATAGAGGCTAGAATTCACTATGAAAGACTAAGACACTATTGTAAATCAAGATATTACCTTCATTCAGTGAAAGGATTTGAGCATCAAAAATAGGACACCCTAATGTATGGTGTTATAGTCCACCTCTGCCCCTATTGTCCTAAAAATCTAACATTTCTTGGTTTTGTTCACTAAGTCTATGTGACCTTCCTTGTTAAATTTCAATAGTTAAAACTCTATAGAGCTGCATATAGAGTTGATTCTATCTTCAAACCCTAGACTCCATTGTGCTTTGACCAACCTTGATAAAGAACAGTGGTTATTGTGTGTAAGATTCAATGAACATATTTACATACCACTTGTATGTGCACACTATCTACATACCAATACACTAAAGAGGGATCAAGCCATATGCCATTTTCCCATTTAACGTGCTTTGTGCAGTAGTGTGTATGAAAATATAAAATGTTAAACTAGATGTGCTTGAGATGACTAGGAACTGGGGTAAGGATTTGAATAAGCTTAAAATAGTATTAGATGGATGTATGTAGAGAATAGAGAAATATTCTTGAGTAGTCTTTCATTTAATCCTACTTGCTTTGTGATATTTTCCAACCCCTTTTAAATGAAATTGGAATGGTATTTTATAGGGATTTATTGGTTATGTGTTAAATGCAATCACACTACATTAACATAATTAATAAGATGAATCAGAATAAAATGGAAATCTAGGTTCAAAATATGATTAGATAAGAGTGCCAGAAAGGGGACACACTAGGGTCCAACACTATAGTCCAAGTTGGGTGTTATTATGCAGAGGGTACAAGACATTGGGATATGGGATAGGCATGGAAAAAGGGACTTGATTAAGCTAGAATGAGGTCTTGAAAGCCTACGAATGACTGAGAATCAATGAAAAGTTGACTAAAAGGGTCATGTAAACAAGCAAGAGGGATCTATGGGATGGATGTCACAAGCAATACTTAAGTTACCAATTTTTGCATTTTATATGACTAGATTTCCCCCTATTATTCTAGTGATGCAAAAAAGAAAAATACTAGGATAAAGGAATAATAGAAAGCATACATAAACTTACCTACAAGGGTAAATCTCATGAAGTTGTGTGATGTTGGGTTCTGCATAGATAAAACACCCTATGAAGTGTGAATCTATAAGAGAAAATAAAGAGTAGATCAATTCTTACTAGATACGTTATATCTAAAATAATAACTTACAAAGATTGATAAGAGAGATGTATATAAAGGAATGAATACACATCATTGAATACATGAATTAGTACAAAACTTATTATGATACTGAGTGATGCTAGATGATTTTGTACCAAGAGTAATATCATGAACAAAGATGAGTGTTCAATTCCTCAAAAGTGGCTCAAGAATGTAAAGGGTAGCCCTTTAGCTCCATCATCACCTACTAAGTGAAGCTATGTGATCATGCATATGTCAATCAAAGTTTAGACTATGTTTCCAATCCCTCTTAATAGGTGGCTCAAGAATACAAAGGCTAGCTAGTCCTTTGGCTACATTATCGCCCCATGAATTGAAATTATAAATTGATACCTATATAAAATATGTGTTGAATAAGATGGCTCTTGAATCTGATGAATTCTCTATAATCTAACAATGTTGGTATGCATAGTTGAATGTATCCTAGGAACTAGACCACTCTTAGCTACTTTGAATAATATATATTAGGCTTGTGTGAAAGAGATTCTAAAATTTGGAAGTGAGGTTTGTATGAAAACCACTTTAAAATGATGCTAACCACCTGTAGATGGAATAAGGTATGCAACTACTAAGAATGCTTAGGTAATGGTAATATCAAGAAAAAGAAGAAAATAAATTTTTCACATACATTATCTCTAATCACTATTGTCTAGAACATGAATTCTGATCTAAAAGTTATACCAACTACCATATTTAAAATTGAAAGTGAGAACCATCATCCCATGCATGATGCCCCCTATATCTGGATTCTTTAATAAAAAGTGTACTAGAAACTACTAATTTTAAACTGGTTTGAATGTATAAAATTGTAAATGAACCTACTTTTCTACCTATTTCTAGAAAATCTAGTCTTTTTGTTGGTAGGAACTCTTATCTCTATGGTAAAAACACTTATTTATTTCCCCCTCTTTTGAGGGTAGGAATGAAGACCCTATAACGATTGCACTTGAAATAAAGAATCCTTAAAGTGTGTTATGTTATGAAATATATGATATATTAGTGATAATAAATAAGATACCTCTATATATAGTATATTTTGTAAAGGAGATTGTTTGAGGAATAGTGATAATCCTAGATAGATATAACAATGTAATAATATGTGCAATGTAATGAATTAAAACTAAAATTAGAAGTCTAGTTAGTTGGCAATGAGGGATAAACTATGATGTCCATCATGTCCTCCAAGATAGTAATATAATGCATGATGTAGATCATGGCATTACAAACAATTGAAATGAAAATTAGTAGCAAGCATGCAATGCAATAACAAAGAAAAATACAAGAGTGGCTACGGGGCCAAGCAAACAAGGGATATGGTCACATGTCACTTAAATTCAAAAGCAAGCATACAAGTCATGTTTAAATGCCACATAAACATACAAGTGAAACAATCAAGGTTGACATGTTAAATCCACATTCACATAGAAGAGTACATGAAAAGGACATTGGAAAATATCTTAAGGTCCACACATGCATAGAAGCAAAGGACATTGGAAAATCTCCAAAGGCACAAAAAGGAGACAAAACATGAAGTGAGAAATGAAATCACATCTAGATATATAAATGATGGAATTAAAACATGTAATACTATAAATATAATCAAATCTAATTAATCAGAGCAAGAAGTGAAAGTATGGAAGACATGAAATACAAGAGTAGGTAGATGCCAAGAAATACATAAGTGATATATATTAGTGAAATGTCAATAGAGTAATCTATGTAAGCTAATAATTAATGTATATCAACATGATAACTAGAGTGTGTGGTGTAGGAATGACATGACCTGGATGATGTAGTCATGTAGAAGATGCCCCTAGTGGGTAGATATATCAATATGTGTCTTAAATGTAGAAGTAGGATACCCCCTCAATGTGTAGAGTGAAGCAATCAGAGATCTATATGTCACTATACACACTCAAAAAATATCAAGTGAAGCATGGTAATATAAATTAATTCACAAACTATATCATAAAATACCAAATGTACGTCTAGCATATAGTATTAGAAATATAAAGCATGGATAAAGTATAAAATCAAAATGTTTATGGTATTCTTCCATATTTGAATGTTTTTGTGTTTTTGATATGTTGTATTATTTTTTTATTTCTAATATAATCTATGTGAAGTCAAGAATAAGAAACTATGTATAGGTAAAATGGAGAAGATATGATACTAACTGATGAGTCTCATAGGAGACTCCCTATCATGGTGTCTTGTATCAAGGAGAATAATCATATGTGATCGTGAAGTATGATGAGAGGGATGATACTATGGATTTGAACATTGTATATGCTATCAATGTTTTAAAATAAATGAATTAGAAACCAACTATGGGGTCTTCTTGTAACTATGAGAAGTGGATGCAACTATAGAGATCTTAAGGAACCATCTAATAGTAAGAGAATCTCTTTGAACATGTGCTCTATGAGTACATTCATGAGATCTCAATGATACTACCTTAGGTGTGAACACTATATCTATAAAATATATAAAATCTTAAATCTATGGAGGTGTATGAACTCCTTATGCTTGTGATAGATGCCTCAACTATGTTTGAATCAGAACTAAAGGAGGAACTATAATTTTTCCAAAACTAAAACTAGTAATTATGGAATAATAGATGACTCTGAAACGGGAAGTGGTAACTCATAAGGAACTCTACCAACTATAATAACCTAAATAACATGAATTAATTTCACATATCTATGAATTTAGAAGGTATTACTTAAATTTTTTATATCCATGGTTGACCAAGTAACATATAAATAAATCTTGCACTGGGAACTATAGTAAATAGTGTGGCCATATGTGTTGGACCAACTTGTAGAGGAAGTACAATCTCACCCAGTGAACTCTATATGTGACTACTAAATCCACTGATAACTATGTCTATTGGGGTAATATCCTGATCTAAATTTCCTAAATGTTGTAGTAATGTCATAGTGCACATGTTCACACTAGATCCATTGTCTATGAGAACACTATGAATAAGATGATTATGCATGTAAGATCTTATAAAGAGTGCATGATAATCCAAATCATCCTCAATGATCTCCTCCTTTGAGAAGGAGATGGAAGGTCTATATGGAACTCTAGAACTGTATACACCAATCATGTTTCTCAAAGGATGTGTCTCAACTGAAGGTGCCCTATTCGTATCTAGTGGTGGATGTGTATGATATGCATGATGAACCCTTGATGTGTCCCCCGTCTCTTATTTAAAATACTATGAAAAAGGATATGAGAATATTTTCAAAACTTTATATGTTTTCTTTGCATGAGGAGGCTCAACTAAAGTGTGAAGATAAATATGATTACCATTTATCAAATCTTTTATCTTGTGTCTCAAACTAATGAATATATTTATTGTATGGCATGGTTCCCTATGAAACTTTCAAAATGCATGTTGATCATATCCCCATGGAAGAGGATTTGTTTGGTCATCTTCTTGAATAGGATGGAGAGATATGATATTACATTCCAAAAGATGCTATGAAACTCTGGTTGTAGAAATTGGTAGATTGGTAAAAGTTTACCACGGAGGTGCTAATAAAACCACACGCTAAGGGGGATCAGAAGCTACATTAAATATTGATTGATTTTAAATATTTCTATCATTGACCTTGAATTTGTATGGGACTTTGTTGTTACTCTTATTTTTAGTTTTTGAGATACTTGTGTACTTGAGTTTTCCCATTAAAATTAATTTAATTTCTCTTTCCTTTAGTGTGTGACATAATTCAATGAAGGAAGAGAATATTTTGAACATAATTGATTCATGAAAAGCTTGTAGAAGACTCTTTTTGAAGATATCTTGTAACTCTTGATCGGCCATGGGACTAGTCATCTTACCCAAGATAGTCTTATATCAAAGAACATAATCTATGAGATGCACATTTGACTATTGTTTATGTTGTGCAACTTGGCCATAAGAAACCTTATCACCAATGTTTGTTATAAAATGAGCTAGGAACATGTTGTCTAAAACATTGAATCCATTAATCAATTGATTTGGTAGACTATAAAACCATTGTAAAACATAATCCCTTAGGATATATGTAAATAGCTTGGTAAGTAGCTAGTCATCTGGTACATAGTCAAATCATGTTGTATGAAAATATCTCAAATGTGTCTTTTGATCACCCATTCCATCATATAAAGTAATTTTGGGTTGAACAAAACCTTATGTTAAGGGTGTAGAAGTAATATGACATGCCAATCATGTATACAATAAACCAAAAGAATTTAAATCTTGCATAGGTCTAGAGGCACCTTGCTCAAGAAGTAGAACCTTAGATTAAAGATATCTTATTTCTTTTACAAGGGTTTCCACATGAGGAGACAAATATGTATTAGCTATAACTAGTGGCATAGAGGCAAGTTGGACTACTATAGGGATTGTTGAGACATAGTTACCCCCATAGTGTCATTTACAATTAGTTCTTCTATAGTTTGAGAAGTATGACCATTGTTCACTTTTTTTTTATTAATATTGAAGTGTTTTAAGTATGTTGTCTTTCATGATAGGGTTTTTAGTTAAAATTTATTAAAGTTCCCTTTAATTAGTTTCATCAAAACTAGTGTATTGGGTCATTGTTAAGGTAGGCAAAT